>NJDD01000734.1:314689-339439 GCA_002245505.1 Calephelis nemesis
TTCAAAAAAAAAAAAAAACAATGCCCGCGCGGCTCACTAGCGCTTTATGACTTAAAATGCGAACGAACCAAATAAGTTTGAAATATAATTATATTGAATACTATATTCACCGGGAACAGTTCAACAATTACTTAGCTTACGCTATTACCATCCGCAAATCACGAGGACAGTCTGGACAGCGCTCTTCTCGAAGTAATCTAACCTACTTTATGAGCTAACATTTTTAAATAACAGCAAATGTTATAGGTATCCAATAAAGCAAAGAAACTCATTTAGATCTCAATTCGTTTTGCGGCGAAGCCCACAGCCGAGCATAAATTTTATATTGAACTAGGCTCTCCACTTTAACAATTATGTTTTTGGTAGAATATTAAATCTCTTCGTTGAGTAAGTTTACCGTACTACTATACTTTCGAATATGTATATAACAAATAAGCCGACGGCTCTTATGTTAATGATAAGAGAAAAGCGTGGCCTATATAGAGTTGCTATAAGTGCGTCACTGACCTGTGCCCAGGTAGTTAGGAAAATAGTGCAAGTCTGCAGCATTCGGGCCGAAACATGATGATGTTATTATGGCGGCAGGGTTGGGTTAAGCGGTGGATACCTACCCGGGCAAATAGCCGCACAGGACACTACAACTGGTGGTCTTGCTGGTAATGACCCATATAAACTATACTCACTTCTTACCAAGAAAGCAAGAAGGCTATGGTCTATTTTAAGACATAATGAATCCGGACCTAAACGGTCGAATCACACTCATTACACTCTTCTTAAAACAAAATATGTAAAACAATATCATCAAATGTAACACAACAGAGAAACTGAAACTACTCGTAAATATTTGCACAATACTATTACTTTGTGTTCATTTTTCATTACTGCTAGCTGGGACCTTGATCAAATAGCACTGACTAGAAACATCACATCTTTATAACATGTTTAACACATATTACAAGTCAAACAGTCAGACACCAGAAACGGTGATCATGCATTAACAATGCTGGTATGTTAATTATATTTTAAGTTTTGAGAGTTTGATGTCTTTTAAAAAATACGAACTTATGAAAAAAGTAAGCCTAGTTTTTTTAAAAGGTGGTCAGGTTTTTTGAAATCTAAGCAGCAGTTAAACGGACAAACCGATGTAAGGTTGCTGGAAAACTTTTGCAAAACGTTTTTTTATGATTTATTTTTATTTAAACAAACAAAAATGTCAGTCCGTTTGTTGCTATAGCCGATAGCAAGAAAGACAACGTGAAAGCAATTAATGACGACTCACCCAAATTGATAACTCTGCTTTACCTAATTTACGACCATAACGTTTAAGCTCGTAACTTTCTTGTTTTCGTTTCAAATTGCAGGGTAGGGCTGATAAATTTACCCTTACTTTTAGGTAAATATTGGAGACAAAGTTTAGAAATGCACTATAATTATTTTATCATTGTTGGTTATTGGTTAGTACATTTTTGACAGTAGAGTAGTAAGTTTTTTGGACATCAATTTCTATAAAAAATAAAACAGTCAATCGCTATTATTTTATCTGATCTTATCCGCACAATCTAGTTATACTTTTTGATCGAAAGCGCTGAAATGGGAATAACTTCCAGTCATTCCTGTTATTAGATCTTACAAAGTTTGAATTCAAACAGAGAACAAGAATAAAGCTCTGAAAGAAAATTAATTTAATACGTTGCTCTGAAGAATCTAAAATCGCAAGTTGTTGAGAGATTAGATTTTTTCATCACTTAGAAAAATAAATTTCCTAGTTATTAGAAATACGCAACACCTACGGACATAAAGACATGGACCAGAGACAAGGTTATTGTCTTCTCAACGCTAAATTTGATACACGACAGTGGTTAGCTTTAATATGGTGCTAACAAAAAGCTACCGAAGAGGCAGTTTTAGGATTTTATTACCTACAAAAAATGAAATAGACAATATAAAGTAATTCTGCTTTATAACGTTGCGGTGAAGGCCTTGCTAGTTTAGTACTTTAACTTGAAGTAGTTTTATTAGAAGAGCTAAATAACGTAACAACTACAATTTAACGATGAGATTGAAGTCTCAAACGTAACATTTTTACAGGAAATTGCTACGCATAATTCACAACTTTCAGCGAGCGAGTTAGCGAGTTTAGCAGCGACTCGCCCGGATTGGTACCACCGCCTTACCTATTCCTACCGCCATAAATTCATGACGTGTTCCGGTTCGGAGGGTAAAGTAGCCGGTAAACTTACTTTTGCTCGAGGCCTAACATCCCGGCCCCAGGTTGGCAACACACCATTACTACCTTTGGTGTCTCTAGGCGGCGTGAATTTCTTACCATCAGGAAATCCGTCTGCTTGTTTGCCTTCCAATATCATTAAACAAAAAAAAAGGTGGTTGTTAGGTGGGTGCCAACTAATTATGAACAATATTTAGTTCGCATAGTTTTGTGGCTGAAATGAAGTAGGTGCTGACTACTGTCATATATAATAAGAGGTTTTTGGAGTACTTGAGTATACGCACTAAAATTTATGATAAACAATGATACCAATATGTTCTTTTATTGGTAAGTAGGTTAAAATGAGTTTTGCGGTTTCTAACGAAAGTTTTGAAGAAAATGTGACTTTGCACACTCCTTCTTACACATTTTCGTTGGCAAAGCTTTGATATCCTAGAATGAGCCCAATAACTTACAAACAGCAAATAAGATTTGCCCACAAAGAAGGAGCATTTTATTGCTAAATATAAAAAAAACTATTTCTGATAATACTACTACCACTTGCACAGGTTTTGGCGTATGGTTGTTAGAGCCTAGTTTATTGGATAATAGACCTAGATGCAATATCCAAGAATGACTAAGTGGTACTAGTAAGTGAAACAGTTCTGGAAATTACTGCTGCCATAGCGGTGCTTAGATATTGAGGTATTCCAGTTACTTACACATGGGGTTTACCATCCTAGGTTCCGGTTGGCAACAGCCCATTAAAATGTTATTATTTGCTATCTGAAAATCCATCACTTCCCATTTGTACTTTTAAAATCTTGTGTCATAATAGTTGAAAATCCAAATCTAGATTTGACCAAATATCGATACTACCTAACTTTGTAACATGTAACTATTTAAAAAAAAATCCGTTAGATCAGCGATTTGCCGAGGTAGAAAAACTTATCTCGGGAGCGAAGCTGCGGGCAACACGTAGTTATTATATAGAAATCACAAAAATAATAATCTCAATAAGTAATTCGTTATATTGGCAAAAAGTTAAAACAAGTTAGATTTAAAACAAGTAGAAGCGATTTAAAAGAATTATACTCTTTCGTATAAAGACTCATTCTAAAAGCCATGTTTTAGAGTAGGTACATGCTTCCAATTCAATCTTTTGTTTTAGCGACGTAGCCTCGGCGTGTATTTGTTACATAGTAGACAAATTGAAACGGATATATGTTTTATAGCTTTGAAGATTTTATTATTACTTTTCTTAGAAGTCTTCTTTAGTAAAATTATTTCTGTAGTTATTAATGTTATGATAGACTAGACGGTAGAGACCCACGCACGTCTTTTGTTTCTTTGAAGCATCGAAAGCTCTTTATTATTACTTTTCTAGGAAGTCTTTTATCCTCATAAATATTAGTTTTATAACAGACGTGGCTAATTCGCGTTCTCTGCTTCTTTCAAGTTGCACTTTTTTACTATTCTAAAAAGTATTCTGACGCATCGTTTGACTGAATCGCGATCCGTTAGTGCCTTTATTACATACACAAAGATAAATCTTCATTTCCCTTGGTCGTCGCATCACGCGATGGATCATAAACGAATAGACTAATTTTACAAATTATTTTTTTGTTGTGTAAGTTATTTTCAGGAGAAGATTCACATGAAGAGTGTAATTTCTTTATTCATAGTTAGGATAGGACAACGTCTGTTAGGCCAGCTAGTCATTTATGAATTTACAAACCGGAAACACATCACCTTTGGACCACTGACACATGTTAATTGTTGACTATGTTTTGAACCGGTTATGGTTATGGTATTATTATTAAACAGAGAATAAACTAATCTAAGGATCAACCTGGTTTTATATTTATATACTTTACTACATTATGATACAGACTGTAATATCAACATAAATTTAGTCTTACATTGCGCTCTGCCCGAGTTAGAGTGCTGGCAACCTAACCACCAACAAGGAGCAGGATGGAGAGCCCTGAAATTATGGCTGAAGATTTGATAAAGCCGTTAGTACTAAACAGGATAAGTGAGTGTTCATGCTAGTGGCTCTTGTGTAATTATGGTAGTTGTGTGTTGCTTGTTCATATTAGGCCGTATGTGCAAGTCTAATCTACTGTCAAACACGGCACACATAAACGACTTTTTCTACATAGTTATAACTCCTGGCACTAGCATAATGAATAATAGTGGGCCCGATGGCATTCATTCGATCGTTCTCAAAGTTTGTTATTCTAAGTTTGCATGGTTTTAACGCAGCTTTTCCGGCACTACTGGTTATAAGGCGTTGTACCAAGATCATGGAAGACCCCTTTGATCCGCCAACTTCGTGCACTTCATTATAACTTTTCTTTGCTCCAAACTTATGAAATTGGTAATTAACTGCCATATCTGCTACGTAGAGGAACACCAGCCTAGCAAAGATCTACAGTACGGTTTTCGTCCAGGTCGTTCAGCATGTCTCTCTCTCTCTTAGTTTACCTGACACGCCGATATGGATAAAGAATTAAGATCAAGAGACAATAATCGGCTATTAATTTGGACATTGCGAAGGCCTTTGATCAGGTATGGTAAAACACTGGGCTACAGCTTGTTGACAGAGCGGAGCATTATTGTTGTTGCCGGTAGTGCTTGCTCAGAATTTATGTATGTCTATTCTGGTGATCTGACTTTTGACTGACTATGTGCTTTCTCCCTTACTGTTTTTTTTTGCAGATAAATGACATGTCGGAAGTAACATTACTGTTATGCAAGTGACAATATCAAGAAAGCTTTATACTGGCCTAATACTTCTTGGGAGAATATCATTAAGATACAGAAACAACTCTCGTTTAAAGTCAAAAACCTTTTGTATTATTATGTATATAACATGGTATTGGGTCTAGTTAAATCTGATGAATTTTACTCTAAAAAGAAATAACAATGCGTTTTGTCTACCAAAAAGCCTTCCTTTATCAAACTTTTTCGGTTTAAGTGTATTTCCCTAACTGCCACAGCCAGTATTGGTACACTCGGTTGACAATTTGAGTAACGCTCAGTTTCATGGTCGTCTGAAAGAGTTGAAAAAAATAGTCTCTAAAAAGTTACGCGTGATTTGCTCAGTGAGGCGAGACAGCACTTCAAGTCGGTTGCAACTGTACAGTACTCGAGTTCTAAACCGCATACAGAGTATTGTTCTTAGCTCTGGTTAAGGAATGTCCAGTGCTTTTTCTCCATATTTTTAACCACATCTAACACAGAAAGTTTCGAATTGTCAATATTCAGATATTTACCAATCGGCTTGATCCTTTGGCATTGCGTAGAGATATTGGGTCTCTCAGTATGTTCTACCATATACACCATGGTGTACTCTAAGGAGTTGCTCAGTTTACTTCGATTCTGAAAATATTTTTACCTAGCACAAAAATATGTGGAATTTAATTTAATTGTCCCATGTCGTATTTAAAGACGGATACGACTTAAGAACTTTAAAAAAAGGGCGTTCACACTCGTTAAAGGTCGGCAACGCATCTATGATATTCCTGGTGCTCAGCACCTGTGAGCAGCGGTGATAGCTTTCCGACGCCAACAAGAGCTTTAAATTTTAGTTATCTATCATCAAACAAAAAACATGAGACAATTTTAATGTAATGCTTTTATTGTCACTTAGGATAATGTGCAAAGTGGCAACCCTGGCTAAACAGCACGTACTATTGGAATTTATCAAACGTCCAATATTCTATGAGCAATTTAATTATGGCAATGTTTGTTCACAGGGAAGTGAAAATAGTAAACAATCTATAAAACACTAGATGTCGTCCAAGGGTTTCAGCACGTTCATGTTTTTGTTCTTAAGGGGGAAAAGGGGAAAACAAACACATTGATAGCAATAAAATTAAAATTGTTGAATAGAATTCAACAAAACCTACATTTGAATGTAACTCTCACATCTCGATCAAGTCAGATTTCAAAATCCACATTGGAATCGGTTCGTCTGTTCAGTACGTCTATTATTATTTAAAACAGTTATTTTGCCGTCGGGGGTCAAAAAAGTTGACAGCACAAAACAAATACTTACTGTGATTTTCTTAGGAGCTCCACCATTTTATTGGATATCAAGAATGTAACGTAGTGGCCCTTTATAAATTATGACTTAAGTACATGATGGGTGTTGATGAAAAAAAGTTATCCTTACACAGTGTTTGCAATTCTGAACCGTAAAAAAAGGCACGAACACTTCAATTTCTTTTTTAAATGTTACTCATGAAGATTCCGTACATTTGTTCGAAAAACAGGTTTTCAATTAACTTTCCAGTAGGATTTTGCAACAAAAACTCGGATAAACAATTACTTAACACAATATTAATTTATGAGAACAAACAATGTACTTTAAATTAATAGTTGATAAAGTTGGATGTTTGTTAAATTCTAAAGACAATCTATTAAAAGTTTGCAACTAGTTTCAGATCGGCGCGCCCTCTTGACTATAATTAATCTGTTGTTACGACGTAGTTAGTGACTCGGGGAAATAAGGTCCTTACGAACATTCTTTGTTAATAGAAATAAAACTAAATTTGTAAACGCATTGTTTCAATTAACGCTATTTTAATTGCTCAAAAAAAATACTGAAGTCTTAATTATTAATAAACATACTATGTATCTTTTAATTACAGGTTTGGAAATGGCGGTAGTTTAAGATGGGTAGGATTTTAATTTCTGGTTGCCAGAGCTCTTGTTTCGCCGTTCCTTCTTCAAGCCAAGTTTCGAAACGTTAGGGTAGGCTTAACAGTTTAGTATTCAAGTACTTAAACTGATTTATTTTAGTTGGTACTAAAATGTGCTAGAATATGTTGCTATAAATGAATATTTTTGTAACAACTTTTAACTCGCACATTTTGATAGAGGTGTCACAATATTATTGTTTATGTAAGTTACGTAGTCCTATATAATATAAGTATATTTTATTATTTTTTTGTAAATTATATAAATATAAAACACTAGCTATTGCCTGTGGTTTCACCCGCGTTTTCACAGGAACCCGTTGTGCGATCGGGTTATAAAGTAGCAGATATGTTAACCCAGGTCACAATCTATCTGTGTTTCAAATTTCAGATAAATCCGTTTAGCAAATTGAAAAAGTAACATATATCCATATATATACACTTACAAAATTTTGCATTTAATAGGATTAATACAATTTCAATAGTTCCTTATTGGAATAATATAATTAATTTAATATTAATTTTATAAACAAAATTTAAGTGATTTTGATTAAGTTGCTTTATTTTATAATATTTTGATTTGTAGTGTAAGAACAGGCGTAATTTCTATGTGAAAAATATATTAAATTTTATAATTTAAGTTGGTGACATCGCAACTTTTTTTAAGGAAGAAGCTATGCCGTTGCTTGAATCGTGGAAATTTTAAATTTAATTACTCAACTAGCATGGCCATGATGTAGCTATTATTGAATGCTATTATTTTTTGTCTAGGTTTTGTGTTCGAAGGAAGAGTTATAGTTAATTATACACAGGTATGGTGGAGTAAGAGAGATGGAAGACTTTTTAAGGATTCCGCTTAAAGTTGAAGGAAACACAAAATTACATAAGTTTAATGGCTGCCTTTACCCCAAACCAGAACCGGATAAGCATGATGTAACGACTGGATTTCTACAGCAATATTAGTAGAATGGTAATCTGTGTGTGTTATCGCCAAATCTTACTATATACCAGGGGTGGGCAAATTACGGCCCGCGGGCCAAATCCGGCCCTTGAGAGGTTTTAATCCGGCCCGCAGAGGTTTTTTTTTTTTAGAAAAAATATGAACCTTCTTAAAAAGTTAATGGTCGAAATGTTAAAAGACTATTAAAATTTGAACAATTAAGACACTGAATCGTTACTTCAAACATATATATTGCGTATTTCATATGTTAATACTTCATAAATAGATTTGATTTCGATAAAATCTTTATAGAACGTTTTAATATTTACTGCTATTTTAAGGTGTTTTAAGAAACCGGCCCGCCTCAAGATTAATTATAATTTACTCTCCCGCCACAAGATTTTTTTTTAAATTACTGGCCCGCGGTCAAAAGAATTTGCCCACCCCTACTATATACCTATCAAATCAGTGTCACAGCGTTAGTACAAGATATAATTACGTACACCTTTTACTATTTCAGTGTTATTTTGATTCAAAGGGCCGCGAAACAAAAAAAATATCTAAAAACATGAACAGATGTTTTTCCTAATTTTGTTATGTATTAGGAAGGCAAATAGCAGATTTTTATTGCGACGGTAACGCATGTGACTTATAATAGCCACTTAATTTGTTAATATGTGTTGCTAACCTGAAGCTGGTATCTTTAACCTCTTGCGTAATTTGATTTACTGACTAGTCTGTACTTCAAAGCGAAACTTAGCAATGTGGAGCACTGAAATTATGGCAACAGGACAAGCAGTGTCAGAACTCTTTCACTTAGTCTGACGTTAGGTGTTGGTCCGGGCTCCTTTGTAGAATAGACCATCTGCCTTTCTTACCGGGCAGCTCGTAAAAGGCGAGCATAGGCTTATCATCACTAACACCGTGAATTTCTCACCATTATATATATATATATATAAATTATATTAGTTTTCCTAGCGAACGGTGGGGATGTCACATCCACACACCACAATCCTGAATGTTTCAAGAAAAATTACGTATACGTACGTTAACATAGTACAGACACCGTAAATCTATCTTCAGTAACATAACAACATACAACAACATAGGCAGAGAGTATCAAGTGTCAGACCTCATGATCCTGACAAACCTGTCTGGCTTCTTTTATTAGTTGTTTTAGAGTTCAAAATACTGCTTTACCATTATGACAACTAGCAGGCTAGCAGGCGTGGCCTAAGATTCCGGTCACTGGAAAGCATCTAAATCGTGTAATCTGAAGACTATATCTTAATCTTACCATCAGGAGAGCCGTGAGCTTGTTGCCGGTCTTATTACTTATAAAAATGTAAATATGCGAACAAACCAACGGCTAAAAACTTGTAAAGCTACATTTTCATGTTTGCGGTTCTTTTGTATACCTATATATCTTTGCCTTTGAAGTTGGCTAAAGTTCGAATTTCCGACAAAGAAACTTCAGAAGGCAACAAAAGTTTAAACATATACGAAACTTTATACTGAATAAAGAAATTAACTTATGTTTTCCGTCAGCTTTGGCCACTAAAGCTTAAAATTTTAATCACTTGTTATAAATATTTTTATAGAAAGTTTGTACTTATGAATTATTCCGAGCAATATTATAGGTCTTATCACTTACTTTCCTTCCCTATTAATTTGAACTAATCGCCCCTCTGTTCTAGTGGACTGGTGTAGGATTGGACTTCTTGAAGTCCCGGATTCGAAAGCAATCAGCAAAAAGCAATTTTTACTGCCACATACGTAAGTTTTGTGTCTTCGGCTAGTTATGACTTGCATGCCTTGGTGCTACCTCTGCCTATCTTTTCAGAGATGCACACATATAGATACTTTTACACATGCATATCTTCACATCAAGCCCCTGACGGGGTAGGCAAAGAGTATCGAGTGACAATTCTTACGATCCTTGCAGATCTTGGATGAAGCCGGACATTATTATCCGTTTCATATAAACACGCCGGTTTTGAAGACTCTTGATCTTGAGTCCACCCTCAGCGATGTGACCATGGAACTATAGATACTTTTATTAATTCGAAATAAATCAATCACCTAGATCGATAGCAGCGCCTTCTTACGTATCTGTTTCGCCCTGACGTCAATATTTACTACTAGCTGCGCCCCGCGGTTTCACCCGCGTAAGTCCCAATCCCGCGGGAACTCCGGGATAAAAAGTAGCTTATATGTTATTCTGGGTCTTCAGCTACCTACATACCGTAGTTTTTGCGTGAAAGAGTAACAAACATCCATACATCCATACATACAAACTCTCGCATTTATAATATTAATAGGATAATAGGATGTTGATAGGTAGGGTAGCGGGCACCTAAGCGATGCACCAGTAAAATCTGTGGTATCTATCGATAGGTGAAGGTTGTACCTTACAATCTTTTCAGTGTGTGGCCGCGATTCCGATCCGGTGACCGCCTCGTTGGTCGTGTGGCTAGCTTACTCGCCTAACTACATCGACCAACCGCGAGGCTCAGGTTCGATTCCCGACGGGAGCAGGCATTTGTGTGATAAGCATTTAGATGTCTGCATTTCCGGGTCTGGGTGTTTATTAAATATATTCTGGTATCTATTTAAGTATTTCTATGTATTAGTATCGTTGACTAACACCCATAACACAAGCATATAATTTTCTTACTTTGGGGTTAGATTCAATTTGTGTTACTTGTCCAGGGGATATTTATTTATTTATATAAAAATATCGACGTGCACGAGTACCACTTGAATGGTGCTCGTGAATAAAGATTTTTCTGATTCTGATTCCATCACAAGAACCACCTGCTTCCTTGTTGTAAAAAAATATGTCTTACAAAAAAGAAAAGGGATAAATTACCAGTTTTTTCCTAAGCGCAAAATATTTTATTTGTTTTAGTCTTATATTGGTTTATTGTTGCTGGATTACCTACGAAAATGCCAATGAATCCATTTCATACAAAAGATAAGGGCCCACGTAAAATCTAAGCCATATTGTAATAAAATCTGTCCAGCAGTTACGGACAGGTTTAGTTTAAGCAACTGCTACATCATGCGCAGATTGACTCGCACGCAAAGACATACGCAAAAGCAATATCTAGTAAAAAAATTGAAATAAAGAAGCTGAAATCATTTTAATATATTCAACGGTCGTTGGCACGGCTTCAAGTTTTCCGACGGACCTATTTCAATTTTAATATTTGTCGATAAAGATTTGATCTAGTTATTATACAAGAGTAACAATTTACCGCAATAGCGCTAAGTTCTGGTTATTAGCCAGCGTTCTTGGTCAGTTCTATGAATTTTGAGTAGGTATTAGATTATTAGGTTAATTTGAGGCTTCATCTAGCTTAAAACATTAGTTACCACTGAGAAACATCCTATTAATATTATAAATGCGAAAGTTTGTATGTATGGATGTATGGATGTTTGTTACTCATTCACGCAAAAACAAAGCCGATTACGATGAAATTTGGTATGTAGGTAGCTGAAGACCCAGAATAACATATAGGCTACTTTTTATCCCAGAGTTCCCGCGGGATTGGGACTTACGCGGGTGAAACCGCGGGGCGCAGCTAGTCTAAGATAATATATATAAACTACTGTTTAGATACATTAAAATAATTTACTACAGAAATGTATATCTGAAAAGTATGGTTAAAAACTACCTTATATTCAAAAGCAAAATTTTTCGTAATCATTCCGCTTTCTGCTTATCTCTCCTGCTCCGAGGCCGCGGGGTCGTGAATTGTTCTTAGGTCCGATCCCCGAAAATGTTCGAGTCAATTACGTGTGGTTTGAAGTAATTATATGTGCCCATAGGGGAGCCTGCTTCCTATAACGTGTGAAGACGTGGGCAAAAGTTAGTTACTTACAATATAAAAAAAACGCGCTAAAAATAATAGTGGGCAGCTTGGCAGCGTCCCCAACTAATTGAGAAGCAAAATTTTTAACTAGCTACTGATTGGTTATTAAATGTTGCGATAGATAATATGTTAATATTGTTTTTAGTAAAACATACTTATAGTTATTTTTGTTGCAGAATGTCACGTAAATCCCGACAAGGTTACAGCATAAGACACCTGCTGCAGCTGCCAAACGCGACGAGAAGTTCACCTGCTCCTAATCCACCTGCTCCAGCTATCAAGGTAAGTAGATCATTTTCCCTTCATGTCAAAGCTAAGGTGTGTGTTAATGAATGAAAAACATCAATCACTTTCAGCTAAGGTTTCTAGCCCGAAAGCTTACATATTATTACAATACTCACACTAAATGTATTTCTTTTATTATTTTATGTCCATTTTTGTTTTCTTTTCTTTTCTTTTACTCGTGATTTTCCTTTTATGGGTTGGCTGGAAGAAGTTTCATTATAAGAGACAAGCTCGCCTTTTGTACTTTGTTTTATTTATTTTAAATCATGTTTTGTGATATTTTTGAATAAATTAAAGAGTTAATAATAGTAACATTATTTTTTATTAAAAGGAAACCTGTAACAAATTACAAATCGAACTTTTCGTGAGAAGTATGAAATTATTTTACAGGTTTTCAATAATTTCCTTCTCGCTTACTCCTTATCTGCCAACTAAATAAGGAAACAGGGAGGAAACCTAATAATCTATATACAAAAAATAAATCCTCATTTCGCACCGTCATCACGTTACGCCTGAACAGATGGATCAATTTTGATAATTATTGCTTTGTTGTAGTAGTTACTGTCAGGAGAAGGTTCTTGTAAAAAGAAGAACTAGGAAAATTGAAAGAAAAATGGAAAAAAACAATGCTTTAATCCATGAAAACTTCTAGTAGCTATTAAAGTCGAGCGATACGAAGTTCGCCGGCTCGTCTAGTGAGTGACAAAAATATGTACCTGCTCGTGATGACATTTATAGCCCTGATGACATTTCAATAGAACCGCTTGGATTTCGTGGAAAGCAGCAATCGATCTACTTAGTATCCGTCACGCTTCTTATAAGATTAATACTTAATCAAGCCTTTGTAATAACTGCGAATACAGAATTCATGAATAATTTAACAACTAGTTTTATTTTGAAGGAGAAGTCAATCTTAAAGTGTTTCACTCTGTTACTGGCTTGTGCAGAACCAGCTAACTAAGTATAACTAAAACTTAGAGTTGTCCAGAAAATAAATTTTATGTGCGAAGATAAGTTTTGTTATTAATTCCGAAACTGCTGAAATAGTTTGTATTGTAGAGTCAAATAGAGTTTCGTTTTCATTTAATTGGTGTCAAGAGTATCCAAAACCGTCACAACTGTGAGAACAGTTACCTATGCAGAGGAAGCTAGGTAGGCCCTGTAGGAACTTTCCGCCGACCACGCAAGTGGCTGACATTAGGAATTATAATATGTAGAGTTCGTGCCAGATGAAGCTGTGTGAATGTTTTCGTCTTGTAATAACAAAACAGTTTCATTTGATATTACCATAAATTTAAACTTTCGCACAACTGTTTACTCAACTCTTTTGTAAGCCAACTGGATCCGCTTTCCATAGCATCTTACAGGCTATGCTTACATTTATTAATGAAGTGACTAAAGTTAACTAAGCAAAACGGCAGCCTTTTCTTATTATTTGACAAGCAATGGAATGCCACCGAGCGTCGACGGTTGAGTAAAACAAGTAAAGATAAAATAAAATGTATCATATAAAGTATTAAAAAATGTAGCTTCAGTTTACGCAGTTGAGGTTACCAGATACTCGACCAAGCATCGGTTATAAATTCTAAGTTAATAAAATCCAACCCTTTTGCCGTGGGGGTCAATAAAGTTATGAATAATATGTACTCTTAAAAAAGCGACAGTGGCGCCTCCAGTTGTGGTAAGGAAAGGTTCGAAATTTATTCATAGAATACAAAACGTTTACAAATAAACGTTTTTGCTTAATCATGAAAAATATATTAATCTTTAACATTTGTAATATGGAATTGTTAGTTATAAATAAAACTTAAAAGTCAATGAATATGTTTATTTAGCTCAAATTAATATTTTTTAAAAATGTGTAAATTTTAAGGCTAATAAGCTTTAATTTTTGAAGCGGGTACTCAACTAAACCAAATGTCTCTGGTTTCTGTTTAAATTTTAATTCCATAACCATAATTAGGCCAACATTGTTTTTGCAAACATAACTAATATTTAAACCATCGCTTAAAAAAGGTTTTAGAAATAAACCATTTTATGCAAGTAGTATTTCTAAGAGGGCATAGAGGGTGAGGGTTCTTTATGGGAGCGTTAACACATAGTAGTTCTTGGGACAATTTGTAGATGGCGTTTACTATTAAGCTATGTTATTTTTAAAGTAATAATCAAAATTGTTAATACTGTGAAGTTCTGACCATCATAACAGTAAAAAACATAGTTTTGATATTTCCAAAGTTTCGTATTTATCAAATTTAAAAAAAATATGAGCTATTCACGCCTTATTTTATTAGAGGTAAGCGACCAATTACGCAACTTTCTTGATGGTAAGAGACAAATGTAGCATAATATGTACTATAGTTATTATAGGAGCGTCCTTGTCCTTTGGTTGGAACGTCTTGTCTTCTGGTTGGGACTTCTTGTCTTTTGTGCAAACCTACCTCCCTTCCGGATCGGAACATGTTAGTCATTATGTGGCGAGAATAAAGCGGTGGTGGATATCCACCCGGGCAAGTTGTTGGACAAGCACTCTACCACAAATGCTTACGACACATATATCCTGTGAGTGCCTTTTATGAGCTTGCCTGGCAAGGGAACAATTGGTTTATTCTACTTAACGTACCCGAAATAACGTGGAAGGGATAACCCTTTGAAATGTTTATAAAAAGTATTTATTTCACCGTTCATGCGGGTTATTCAGACAATTGTATTTGTGACAAGTTAATATAATTCTAACATGTACCACTGGACCGCAACGCGGCCATCCACTGAGAAGATCTAGCGAAAGTAATTCAAAGCACTTATTTCTTTTCTCAATTACTTCCCAATCTTATCAAACATGCATGCGTTTAAGTTGCTTAGTACAATAATAGTTTTATTGTGAAGTTCTCAGCTGCTATTATTAAATATAACACACATAAATACTGTAGTGCTAGATAGAAAATAATATAATCTTTCTGGTAATTTTTGCACAGTTAGGATTTTTTTTTCGTCTTGCTACGTCGTTTTGCTACGCAGCTACGAGCATCTACTAGTTTGCTACGCCAACGTGGTAGTCACATATTATATAGTAAGAATATTCGTCAAATACATTACAGGTTCTAATTAAACCTAAAATACGACAGTTAAGTCTGTTTGCACGTTCTGGGTAAAATTGGAGAATGAGTTACAACAGAAAATGTAGACAGATTCTATATTTTCTGGTCATACTGTGAAATATAAAGTTCTTTTAACCTAGTTGAAAGCTAATTAAGTGAGTTTTTTAACCTAGGAATCTACAAGTGGCCCTTGGCATGTTTAGTCTATTAAAATTAAATCTGAATAAAAAATAAGAGAATAAAAACATTTAGATATCTGCAAACTCTCCCTTTCTTTCCTTTATCGGATTTATAGCTGAAAGCTCTACTTCATTTTCAATTGACTTTGAAAGAAAGAGATTTTAACGACTTCTATATTTTTGTGTATGTTTATCGATTTCTTTATCATTTGTTAGTTTTTTTCGCACCCAAGTCCAGATCTGATGCCAAAAAGACAGAGAAATCTACAGAAATACTAAATTTTTGTGCACTTAGATGACACAATAGTGAAATCGGAATCGGTTGTTTAATGTTCTACTGCGTTTAAATTGTACGTTATGGTAAAATCCTTTTAATGTTCAGGATTTTTTTAACGATATATTTATAAAAACATAACTGGACACAGACCCCAACGTAGGGGCTACCAACTGCATCTTTCCCCAAATCTTGGAGCTAGTGCTTATTATAACGTGTCGACCAAGTACTTAATATGTTAGTAACATAATATCTAGCACTACACGCCACAGTGAGGATTTTCAATGCGCCATCTCGATGTCTGACATCTACGATTATTCGCATTGCACGGTTGTTCTTTTTACGAAAAGTAAAACTTTCGGATAGTCTTCCTCAAACTGTGTTTTAAGGAGCTGTAACATAATTAAGAGGAGGGTTAATACACCTACATACCTTACGCCAAGCCCTTGCGGCTCAGGCTGAGAGTATTGAGTGCCAGAACTCACGATCCTGACAAACCTATCTGGCTTCTTTCACATTAATTACTCTTTTCATACAAACGGTTTCGGAGACTCTTGACACCACCCTCGGATAATATTCGAGTGATCTGATCGTAGAATATCAACCTTGGTCTCCCCGGTTACCTACACCCATCCACATTCGCATTGTATATAATTAAATTAATTAATGGTTAATATTGTTTTAAAAATTCCGGCATCGCATCGGCAATTCATTCTTTGTATTTTAGATGTCCGTGTGCAGAGGTGACTATTTTCTGTTAGATAATCCACTAGCCCGTATGCCAGTTTTTTGAAAGAAAGTGTCAGTTTATAAAGAAAGTATCAGTTACATAGTAAAGTTACAGTAGTATCGGAGATTGGTGGTTCTAGGTAAGTTATATTTTAGAGGGCATATTTCTCAAAAATAACTTTATATTTAAGTAATAATTTTATAATTGTATCTCTTAAATAATATTGACACTAGATTAAACTTTTATTCATACTGCTTATACATGTTCTGTTAAAACATTTGTGATTAATCTAACTTCATGTTTTGTGGCAATATATTGTCATAACCATGTTGTAACCGTGACGTATAGACACCTCAGAAGTTGTTGGTGCGTCGCTGTTTCGTGGTCGAGGTGTTAGATCTCTTGTGTGCTTTACCAACTACTCCAATATTACCAACTACTCCAATACTCGGACACGAATATGGTCACTATGGCGCCAGGCCGAGGTAAGGTGGTGGATCTCAACTCGGATGACTCCACCACCTTGTTGGTAGTGGGCAAAAGGATAAAACCCATTTGGCCTAAAATGAACTCGCTTTTTGTGCAGTATAATTTTGTTGTATTTTTTTTGAGTCGAATTTTTTTTTAGTGTAAAATCTCTTTTAATAATGAAAAACGTGAAAATAGTGGACTTAAAATAAAGATGTAAATGAAGTAGCATACAGTGGAAAAACACAAGCGATTCTTTAAAAGTGTGTAAATCTGAACTAAGAATTGAACTAGTCCCAAATTAAAACAAGCTAGCAGCTACGAGTAATGTAAATAAATCTGTATTGCCCTGTCCCCAAAATTCCTTGAAAAACTATTCGCATTGACCTTTAAGCATTTATTTACAGAGCAGAATCAACTATTTATGTGTTGAAAGATGGCTTTGATCAATGGCCTCGTACAAACACACTATTGACCTTCCATTAAGCTGGAAAGAAATGATATTATGGATATGCCCTAAACATATTCCTTCTTTCTTAAAAAAGTGGGACAGAAATTGTTGGTGTAAAATGTTCAGTCGATTCGGCCCACCTGGACATAAGAGTTCAGTATAGATATATCACAACCTCTTACAACTAAGAATGGTTTTCAGAATCAAATCCATTTTCATGCGGTACACACTATGCAGGATGGAAGCTAGATAAAAAAGTGTAACAAGACCTTTAACCTCCACTTCTTGCTGCATTACAAACTTCCTCTAGCCCTTGAAATTTTTTAGTTTTTTAATAATGCACTTATTCTAGTTGTAGTATTTGTTATAATAATAAATATTAAATTATGTATTACGAGCTTCTAAACAATTTTATATTTGGTAGGTGATTTTTTAAAAACCCAAAATCAAGCCTGCCTCAATCAATTATAAAATGTATTTGATATTTTCCATCGTCGGCGCTTGGTAAAACTTTCAAATATACGTATTTTTAAATGAAGATTACATTATATTATTTATGTATTATATCATTATAATTATAGTATTTTAATATTCACATTTTTAATTATAAGTGATACATAAAACAGTACAAGTGTTTCTTCATTTAAAAATTATAAAATGAATTGTTAGCAAAAAAAAACACTATCTTTAGCTATCTTTTTATCTAGCTTTATCCCTTTTCATGTTTCACAATTTTCTTTGAGCTTTGTAAATATGATTAACTTTGCACTACTTATAAATATTATCAAAGACTTTATTTATAACAAAAATATACGTCCTCAAAAGTCATTTTTAAAATAAACATAGATATTTTTAGAGTCTGGTTCTGATTAGAGTCTATGAAACTCGGCCGTAATATCGACAAATGAAATCATACCATAAGCATCACGTTGAAGTCTGTAACATGTTAATTATATCATTTAATTTTATTTGCATCTGTTTAGTAATGATAAGGTGGATGATGTGGATGTGGACGAGTAAATAATTAAGGAAGGTCCACGTTTAGGTAACGTATACTACCGACAAAAAGGGTTTCTTTTCACGGATTGCCACTGGCCCTGCTGAGCAAGGAGCCCCTTGTTCGCTGGACGTTTTGTCTACATTACTTCGCCCTGTTAGAATTAATGTCTTTACAAGGGTAAATCTTTGCTTTTCGGGGATTGATACGTTATATTCACTGCCTTTCGTATTTTCGTAAGAAATTTATTTTTGACACGTTGACTATTTTCAACCACTTTTACGGGTATCCATTGCTGGATATAGTGAAGTTCCTTCCAATGAGCTCACAATGAGGACACACAAAACTAGCATTAATTGGTCATAAGATATCGAATAAGTAACCTGCTTTCCTGATGGTACGACAATGGTCTCTCGTTGATTATAAAAAGCTACTGTTTTCACTTGAGCTTCTAGACCAAGTGAAAACAGTCTCCAGCATGGAATACAACTCTAGTGCCAGGAATAGTTAGGGCAGTGGTAGGAGTCTTAGCGAGCATTTGCACAGTATTCTGCTAACATCAAATAAATTGCTTAAACGGCCTGGAGAGAGACATATACTTCTTTTTTCCCGAACTTAAGATCTCGTTCCTCATAGTAGAAAGAAAAATTGAAAGCATAACCGTAGGACTCATCTAGTACAAAAATAAAAATCAATGCTATGTCCGGGAAATGGAGGGTATTAGGCGATAAATTTGGCGTTAATCTGGCGACTGTTAAGTGATTAAGCACTCAGCGGGTCGCCGGACGGCCTTTTATACACCGATTTGTTAAACAGTTACACGAAAAATAGTTCAGGTCATTTATGTATCGATGTTATTTTGTTAGTCGATAAATGTTCTAAATTTGACTTATCGTTAATATTATGTAAATGTTGTATTGATTAAACCATTACAATATATTAAAATATTTAATAAATCGTACATTAAAATTAATATCCTTGGCTAAAAATTGACGAATCAGTCAATAAATTAAAAATCATACCAACTCAAATTGCGTCATAGTCTTATTATACTCGCAGAGCAGTAGTTTAAGCTCCCTAACTTTGTGTCATCGCCTCGTTGGTCGAGTGGCTAGTGTATACGCCTAACTACATCGATCAACCGCGAGGCTCGGGTTCGATTCCCGACGGGGGCAGGCATTTGTGTGATGAACATTTAGATGTCTGCATTTCCGGGTCTGGGTGTTTATTAAATTTATTCTGGTATCTATTTGAGTATTTCTATGTATTATTATCGTTGACTAACACCCATAACACAAGCATATAATTTGCTTACTTTGGGGTTAGATTCAATTTGTGTGAGTTGTCCAGGGATATTTGTTATTTATTTATTTATTATTATTATATTTACCTCAAAAATAATATATTTCAATTGTGATTAGTTTACCATACAAACTGGTCAATATCGAGCTAGCGAGTCAATTTGCATAAAAACGTTACCCTTGTTGACCGTAAATTGCCTGTAATATAAGCTCTTGAAAACAGTTTTCACAAGAAATAAAGAAAATTGTCAATTCAGTTTAAGTTTTTCTTATTTTTCTTTAGGTTTTGGCTTTCACGTTAGTGTTTTATCATTTGTCAACTAGAAATTTGCATCAAATTTTATGTCAATTTTAATTAATTATAATTAGTCATCAGTCATAAGTTGTCAGCAAGTCATGTCAGGCTCTTGGCCTCATTAGGTACTCAATCTCATGTAAAGAGATTTGGCGGCAACGAGGAAATACACGATACGCTAATTTCTTCATGATTTTTTCATTTGTGCACTTTCACTGAACAAAATCGTACAAAATGCCTCCAAAATTGACTAATTTCACCCAATATTAACACGAAATTCAATAATTATGAAAAAACTTCGACCATTTTTTCTCTCGATGGCGCCAAAACTCGCAGTTTAAGTTAAATCTATAATAGTAAAGAAATTAATTTCTAATGTCAAAATTAATTGTCATAATTAGGTATTTAGTATTATCAATATATATTATAAAACAAAGTCCCCCGCCGCGTCTGTCTGTCTGTTCGCGATTTACTCGAAAAGTACTGAACGGATTTTTATTCGGTTTTCCGAAGCGAAGCGAGGGCGGGCAGCTAGTAAATAATATTTGCCTTTTGATCGAAACTTGTATTTGTTTGTATTTTGTACCTGATTTAAGTTACTGTCTTTACACGAGAACCCAACGTTATTTTAAAATTTAATTAAATTTTTGTATTGTAGAATTTACCGAATCCTGCCAACCCGTTTGCTCATTAGCGGTGAGACCGCCCGTGATAATAAATATTTGTGTAAATTTGTACTCAGTATTAAAACTATTAGCTATTTATATCAATGCATAACAAAGTGTTTACTTGTTTCGTATTTGTTTATCTGAATTGACACTAAATATCATAATAGTAGCTTCTCCTCTACGTCGCAAGTTTTTTTTATTTAATTTTGTCACTAACTGAATATTCGGTTATTCTAAACATCGATACTTAAAGTGAATACGTGTGGTCATCGCTACCGTCGAACAAATATTCTACGTCGTGTCGGTAATATTTCTTCCGACGTCGGCTACCTCGCGCCTTCAGAGCCTGTAATTTACTGACCGGCCACGTAATGTACGGCCTTCCGATTGAAATATAAAGGCTAATTGTTATTTATTGACTCGTGGCTGGTATCCTCCAGACGAATTAATATTGTACAATTGACTTTCAAGTTTTCACAAATTTTTGAAGCGAAGTTGATATGTGCGCGTCGATATTTTTTTTTAAACTACCACCGGATCTGAGACACACTGAGAAGATCCGGCGAAAGAAACTCTGCGGGCTTGTCTTTTTTCAATAATAATAATTACAATATAAACTATATTAAAAATACAAATTACAATCTTACTTTAACCTAAATAAAAGGTACAAAAAATCACATTACAAATTGCAGTGGGAGATTGAATTCTATCTCCAAGCATGTTCATCTTCCAAATACTCTGGGACCCTAGCCTTTTTGACATAATTTTGCTTTGAAAAATTTTTAAACTTATTTAAAGGTAGATCTCTAATACCAATGGGCAGCTTATTGTAGAAACGTATACTTTGACCCAAAAAGGATTTACTAATTGTCCTAAAGTACGACACTAAAGATATAATTTATGATATTTAGGAACTGTAGACTTTTTTATTGTTTTAACAAGTGTGCGTCCGCAGGTTTACTCGAACGAATTAAAATATCTGCTTTATACACTCAATCAAAAATCCGCGATCACTATTCGATTACGATATGAAACCAAAATCAAAAATATTTTTATTTTACTTTAACCTAACAAGAGGCACTTGTGACGCTTATACATTATTATCTCAATCTCAATCAAGAAAAACAGCGGCATTGTCTTTCGTCCTTACTTTAAAATATGCATACAATAGTTAATGTGATGATATTTACAACAGATTGGCATGAGGAGCAATTAATCCCAAGCGTTCTTGTCAGCTAAATATTCCGCAATAATATAATAACCCTTTTTATGTATAGCTTAGTCTAAAGAAAATATTATTTTCATTCAGCCCAAGAAAACCCGAACGCGGTAGTTTTCCTACCGTGCATTAAAAAACAATCCAAAAAACAGACAAAATTTATTTGGGGATCGAAGAAAATACAAACGAATATGTCCACGCCCGTATTGCAGAGGCAGATAAAGAGGAGAGAGAGAGAGTAGAGTGCCTCTCTACGAGGAAACACGTGAGTGGCGAACACAGGTTAATACGGTAACAGGCACGGTAGGGATCCACTGCCTTCCAAATTCTTGATACCAAACCAATGCTATCATGTTTCGGTTTAGCCTCTAGAATCCGGAGATTTTTATTAAAGAAAAATATAATTTTATATTGTATATGAGTATAAGGGGTGGCACGGAGACTAAGAAAATATTTCCGGTGAGTTTTCGTCTATGTACTTATACGAGTACATCGAGACTATGTCCTCATCCAAAATCGAGCTTCAAAATTCAAATTCACCGAAATCAAAGAGAACGTTATTTAAAAGTCTATGTACTCAACTAAAGATACAGGGTCTCTAGAGGCTATAGCATAGGATAGCCAGTACACTTGCACAATACGCCCAATATCCTGGCTAAAGGAGAGCGAGGCACCAATAACATCTACGGTGTCTATAGGCTACGGTTGTCTCTTACCAGCAAAAGAGCCATATTCTTGTTGACTGATCTCAGTAACATAAAAAAATGGTGCCAGTGTATTCTTTCATTAATTTTATCCAATAGCAATAATACGAAATAAAACAATAAGAGAAACGTCTTTATATTTATTTCTACCAATAAATTGTCTTAAATAAACCACTTGTATTCCGCGTGCAATAAAAGCGACATAAAACAGTGGAGATAACAATCGATTACATTCGCCAATAAACGGGCAATGTGTCTTGCAATAAGTTTGGTTCGCGCATTTTAGGACATTATCGTTCCCGCGTGCCCACTTCCGCCAATAACGTGTGCCGCTCACGTCACTCTCTCATTGATTGCCAATGGCTTCTTGATCTTACAAGATATTTGGTTTCGAAGACCAAATATTAAATGTGTTTAATAGCAATGGTAATGGTTGACAAAATTATCTTAGTATTTGATTCAAAAACATCCTTTCCAATAATTATTATGATATAGAAAGGCAAACCGGATAATAAATATCCGGATGGAAAAAAAGCTTCACGCATGGTAGGACATTATCGTTCTCGAGTGTCCACTTCATATTGCTGATTGTTTTACTTGACTTCATAATATATTTAATTTCGAAGAACTTTTTAAACTATTATCAGTGATTTAAATGTGTTTTTTTAACAATGGATGCTAAAAGTTTATTATTTGTGAATGAACATTAAAATAATGTCATAGTTTTAGAGTAGTTTTATTTTCTTATTTATACACAACCAGAATAAATTTATGTTCAAATTTTCTCTCTAGGGTTAGCTGTAAGAAATCTCTTCACGAGATAAGCAAGAGAAAAAATATTGCTAGTTATTTTTGTTATTTTACTTGTGTACAATTAACGGTAATAATGATAAAATAACACGTGTATCTTATCGTTATTCACTCGTCTAAGCCAGATAATAATCCTTGCATTTTAATCCTTGTCTTAAGATAATTTTGGGTATTGATTTGTTTTGTACCTATAATAAACGTACAATTATAATATAACTAGCCGAACCACCGAACTTCGTATCGCTTGATATTAATAGCCACTAAAATTTTGTATGGATTAAAATATTATTTTTTTCTTCTTCCTTGCAATTTTTTCATACAAACTTATTTCTGACAATAACTAAAACTTACTCTAATGGTATAAGGTGTGCTTGTTCGCTGAATTATTTAAAAAATCTTTAGCAGGAAATATGACAATGGCTAGCAAACCGGCTATAACGGTACGAATAGGCACAGTAGTGAAATAGGATAAAATAGAAATAGGCAACTATTTACAACTGACAGTCCCGTATGGAATTATGAATTATGAATACGGGTTCACAAGCTGTTGATGGTCATAATATACTGATACACATATTACTATGTAACTCCAATGCAAACATTTATTATATGTTTTTAAAATGGGTGATGCGTAAATGTTTATTTCCGAAACTTATAAATTCATAGATTCAGAAAGTCTTTTAATATGTTCTCCGCACAAGTGACTGTCCATATGCGGAGTTGGACTGAGCCTTCATGACTTTACTACATTTACGTTTTATCGCAAACTTGTTATAATATCTTGTACTTTGCAATTTGTTATCTGAACACCGCAGTGTTAATGTTTTACGGATTTACAATATATTATAAAGTTTCGTGCAACATTCTGGCCTGAAGCTTCCCAAAGCGATGTAAGACGTGACCCTCTACCGCAGAATGTCGACCTCCTAACGACTTTTTGAAAGCGTCCCTGACAAGGAAGTCATCTTAAAGGGATTTGCACTTTGTAAGTAAATTGTTGTATTGTAACAGACCGACACAGTTTTCAGTTATTTGTTTTATTTATTTTACACTTTATTGCACACGTAATATAGAGTTGACAGTGAGAAAACACAAATATAAAAATATTGTACAAAAGGCGAGCTTATATCTTACAAGAGATATCTTACAGCTAACCTAAGATAGAGAAAAACAATACAAAATAAAAAGCGATAAAAAAGAGTTAAAAAAACTTAATTAAAATTATAAACTATTCTACATAAATACTTACTTAATAGGTACTAATGTTTTAGATCTATTGTCTTGGATTAAATAATCGAAATACACGTTACTGAACTGTAATTGTTCGATATTGATTTCCGACACCTGAATGATGATTATGAAAATATTTATTCTAATGATCCTTTGATGATTTCCTATCACAGTGGGATGTTTTAACTAAGCACGTATTTTAACCTTCAATACACTGTACAACTGTGGCTGAAATTTGCGTTAATAAATTTACTGGTTACTTTACGTTTCAATCTGGATTACGACAGTGGCGAGCACTCATGCATACTATA
>NJDD01000734.1:351707-372880 GCA_002245505.1 Calephelis nemesis
TGTTAAGATTTAATCGCCTCTGTGGTCTAGCGGTTCAGATGTTGGACTTCACTGCATGAGGCCCCGGGTTTTCCAATTTTCTAATAAAAGAAATGTTGCTCGGGATTGGATATATGCCCGGTTGGCGATAGGCTTGCCACCTTGTGAGATTTAGTGTCTTCGGCTAGTCGTAGGTGCCCTGGTTGTGCCTCTGCCTAGCTCTTCGGGATATGGGCGTGAAGATACTTTTTTTATGTTAAGATTCACCGATATTAGTTTCCAGACCTAGACACATGTCCACTGGACTACTAATGTATTATCTATGTTAAAATTGACTGAAATTGGTTTCTAGACCTAGACACATCTTCACTGTACTACTAATATTATCATCTATGCGAAGATTTACTGACCTAGACACATATCCACTGGACTACTAATATATTAGTTATGTTAAGATTCACTGATATTAGTTTCCAGACCTAGACACATGTCCACTGGACTACGGACATATTATTTATGTTAAGATTCACTGAAATTAGTTTCCAAACCTAGACACATGTCCACTGGACTACTAATGTATTATCTATGTTAAGATTCACCGATACTAGTTTCCAAACCTAGACACATGTCCACTGGACTACTAATGTATTATCTATGTTAAGATTCACCGATATTAGTTTCCAGACCGAGACACATGTCCACTGGACTACTAATATACTAATTATGTTAAGATTCACTGATATTAGTTTCCAGACCTAGACACATGTCCACTGGACTACGGATATATTATTTATGTTAAGATTCACTGAAATTAGTTTCCAAACCTAGACACATGTCCACTGGACTACTAATATATTATCTATCTATTCACTGAAATTAGTTTATATATGTTACGGAAAAGTCTACACATAATTGCATACTTTCCTATTTGTTGTTAAGTGTAATTAAAAATTGTTTAGGGATTCTACAGTGATAAAAATAAATTAACAATGTGTTTTGAAGTTGTAAAAAGATACATGCTTAAAGTCTTTACAGCAAACATAGAATAGGTACTAGTAGTTGCCAGTGGATTCATCCGCGTGTAACCCGTTGAAAGTTTAAATATAAACTAGCTTATGTTCTTCTATAACATCCTTTTTTATAATAAAAAACGGTTGTCACAAAACGGGACAAACTTAAAAATACACAACACAGTTTTGCATTTATAATAACATTTGGAATAATATGGTTGAAATCTATTACGAGAAGGTAAGCAAAATAGCTCAAAATGTATTCGATACGATTGCCTTTTGAATTTCTCACTATCATTAAACATTTGTTCAAGTTAAACTTTACTTTCTTCTCATTAAATATTCAAAGAAAGGACCGTGTCGGTTCGTGTCTCCTGGGCCGAAAAGACCCTTGACTTGGAGTAGTCGGGGTTATCCGCGAGCGCTCATGCCTCCCTAATTTCCGATTTGTCGACCTAAAGGGTTGACTGATTACCGTCTGACTTATCAAAACGCATTGAATCACCTTTGTTGTAGACGTAATGATGTAAATTTCATTATTTTACTAAAATTTAATAAATTTGGTTGGAAGAGAAATAAATGAATTTGGTGACTATCTCGTCGAGCATCTTAAAATTTGTTTCAAGTTGTTACTTTTCTTTCGATTCTTGAAAATAAAGGGAAAGTTATTTTCATCTGTGCTTATAATTGAATCATATTTAGTTTCGTCACAATCTCAGTGAAAAGCATATAAAAGACTGTTGTGCTTAAAAAAGATGTGAAAGTACTGCTAGTCGAATCATTATTTGCATCTCTATTAAGATAAACTTGAGCGACAAGTGAAGTGCAATTCTTACTCAATCAGTGGCTTTGAGTAGCAATCTAATCTTTTTACAACATTCTACATGAGCGTCTCAAATCGTTGGTGACCTGACACTTACTGATCGGTTCGATTGATCGATATTGCTTAGAAATATTGGTTAACTTATGCCCGGTTCCTATACTCAAAAAACGAGTCGTTTTGATTACGGACGGTAGTATTTTGTACGCTTACGGCCAATGTTAATAATGTATCTCAATCTAATGAATTTCAAGTAATCTAGATAGCTGCGTATCCGCCGACCTATTCCATACCTGATTTCCATATTTATCCTGTCCACAGATATGTTATTGGCAAGCGATAACATAAAAATGGATCAAAATATCAATCTTGGACAGCGAGTTTTGGATTAGGATTGATTATTAATATTGGCCGTTAGTAAGATTACTAACAACGGTTGCTCATTTCCGACTATTGATTCTAAACATTTTTTGAAAATATTGGTAACGTTCCGTTACTTTTGAACAAATTACGAATGGTTTAGCTGACGGATTACGATTCGTTGATTATAGGAACCGGGCATTAGTGTCTTATATATCACATTTTAACGATTGAATATTCTACGTTACTATTTGGGATCATCCTCGCCGCAGTAGTTGGTCATTTATGTATCATTGACTGATATATTTGCTATTTTCCTTCCTATCTTACCTTAGGTAAAATTATACTACCACTAATATTATACTACTAATATGACAGCAGAAAATGTGTTCGGTTTATTAATTTGGTTTCATTACGAAAAGATTTAACGTGATTTAAATTATGAACAAAATAAACACCACTGTTTCTATTCATATTACAAAATTCGATTCAAAATTAAGCGCAATTATTTCTCTTATGACTTTATATTTCCAGCGTGTAGTTTTTGTAGTTTGTAAAATATACAACAGTATCTAGTTGCCTTAATATTTATAAACTTCTTTTATGCCTTTTCATTTCCGTTGACGTAATTTCAAGCAAAACAAAAACATGAGTGGAAGACACCTATCTCACGTTATTCGTAAATAATAAAGTATTGTCACGTTGACGGGCCTTAAAGACCCCAATGAGCTTTCACCGCATTACCGAGGTAATGATACGTGAAATCCCACACCACTGGCCTGTGACACCTCATAAATATATCATTAATCATTGCACTGCTAATGTCATTGTATTCTGTCATCTAACCAACTTTATAAAACATTTCTTTTTTCGTCTTATTGGGGAGTACTATAGTACTCACTGGCGTCCGTTACGTTCATGTTCAATTTCCGATTAGGACAGGACAGGATGAGTACGATGAAATTGGAATATAAATAAAAATGAAATTGTATTTATTGTATCTTTGTTAAACAAAAATGAAATTTACTGACAGAGCTCTATTATTTTCAGGTCATTGTCTACGTTCTTATACAGATGTCGACTATTAACAAATTACTTTCATATTTTTGCCGGTATATTAAAATAGTTTATGTGTATCTTGTACTTGACGTCCTTGACTGCGTGTAAAACGAATTTAAGATAGTTTTTTATTGCCGCTTGCATGATTTAAATTATTTAAACGTGAGCTAGCTTTCAAAATAGGATCAGGTTAGAAGTTAACTGAAAATGATATATTAATTGATCCATAAACGTGGCAAGCGACCTTAAGTGCCATAGTTTTGCCTGTCACAGATAAGTTTACATATAACCTTATATGTTTGAAAGAGTTTTCACATTATCAAATATTTTCTGAAAATAGTTTTGTGTTTAAATTCTCTGATTTTGAATCATGTTGCATAATTTTTTTCATGATTTTTTAATATATATATATATATTAAAATATTGAGGCCCCATATCACGTGGTCATCGTACCTCGCCTAAACAGGTGGACCGATTTTGCTTATTCTTTTTTTGGTTTTATGATTTAAAGGTAGGTAACTGATTTATCTTAAATACCTTTGTATAAATTTTTGCTTCGTGGTATCACTTCACTTTAACACATTTTTACACAAAAGCCAAACATTCTTAAAACATAATTCAATAGGTAGTTGAGAAGTGCAAAATACTTAGCTTGTAAAAAATATCCCTTAAGATAACACATTAACAAGCGGAATTAAAAAAATAAAAGAAATGTTGTTTCTAAAAAGTGTAGAAAATAAAACTATTTTTTTTTCAGGTTTGATTCCAATTAAAACAACCATTATCATATTCGGCGTACATTAATGAAGTCTAGATATAAGTAAAACAATAAACTTAATTTAAAAAAAAGTAATCATAACGGAATACTTAATAAATTACAATCTCGTGAGTACCTAATAAATATGGAACACATGGGAAACGCGACCGACAACATTATTAGTTCTAGAAACGTGGAAGGAGATCGTCTCGTCAAAACGAACGTTCGTTTTGTTTTCAAAACGAATTCGTCTCTCAAGTCTTAATTTCGGGCAAGTTATTTTACGAATTTCTAACAATGTCATTCACTCGCTAACGTTTCATGACGTACCTACTATCGCCGACGTCACGTTTTGTTTGGCATGAATGTTCTAGGTTTTTTGAGTTTGACATTTCAATGCGGGCCAAAACTGAACGTTCGTGTCAAGACGACGCTGTTCATTCTGACCCCGCTGGTACGTTGAATATGTAAAATTTTCTCCCTGAAGAAACTAAAAGACAAAGAAATATCAAAGTGTAAAATAACCAAAATGGCCGCCACTGTAGCGGTTGGACACTGAAGGTTCGAAATTTAAATTGTCCAGTAGTGGTGCTGGCGACGTATCGGCTGTCACATTACCGCTCCCCGACGCTGCTGGTGTTATTATCAAACTTTTTGAAGGGTCTCCGGACGCCGGCGCGACGCCAGCCTTCAGATGAAGCTCGGTAATGTGGAAGAGGCTTTTATGTTGTTTAATGTCAGAAGCAAAGTATGCTGTAAAACCACTTGTATAAAATGTAATGTGTAACTGCAGCATACAAGATTTTAATCTTCAAAAAAATAGGAGTTTCATATATTATTTCTAAAACTGTATACTATTAAAACCTAATTCTTTAACACGTCTTTTTAAAAATAAGTTTTTTTTATAGGTTATGACTTTAAAAGCGTAAACTTTGTACATAAAAGATGTTTTTTTTATAAACAATAGGTCTAGACGACTAAAATTAACCAATTGCAACAAAATTAATATTCCTAGAGAGGTCAAGAGTACATTTTATGCTGTTCACTTAATTCTCTAGAAGTTCCAAATATCTAAAACTCATGTTCCCGAATATCTAAAACTAAACCTTTGAGAATGGATAACTAATAATACACATTTATGTGTAGGTACTAATAAAAAGATTTAAATAGGTATAAAAACTGCAACACGATTATGTAGATAAATTTGGCTCGTTAGAAAAAAAAACTTACATAGACACAATTCTTGATGGTCTCGTATCTGAAAAGAATTAATTACATTTAGTTTCTACTAAAAAAATATTTACAAAGCATGCGAGTAATCCCAATAAATCCCTCGAATTCAGTTTTTTTAATTTATAAAACTTTGCTTCGGTTTTCATACTTATTTAAAGAATTTTAAGAACTATTAGCAGGTACACACATTTAATAAAGGTTGATAAAATTGTACGTACTTTAAAATCAGGTAGCAAAACTGAGTAATCAAACTACCATCCTATATCTATCTACCCCCGTGTTGGTCCGGACTCCTTTGTAGAATAGACCATCTGCCTTCCTGTGCCAGGCAGCTCGTAAAAGGCGAGCATAGGCTTTCCGTCACTAACACCGTGACATCTGACTAGGTGGTAGAGTTTCGCAGCGACTCACCCGGATTGGTACCACCGCCTTACCTATTCCTGCCGCCATAACGACATGACGTGTTCGGTTCAGAGGGTAAGGTAGCCGGTTAACTTACATTTGCTCGAGGCCTAACATCCCGGCCTCTGGTTGGCAACGCACCATTACCACCTTTGGTGTCTCTAGGCGGCGAGAATTTCTTACCATCAGGAAATCCGTGTGCTTGTTTGCCTTCCAATGTTATAAAAAAAAACCTATACTAAGTGAAATATTTTTAAGAATGGACCTGATGTGGTCCAGCGGTTGAGTGTAAATTGCGCATGCGTGTAAAACACAATCTGTCTAGTTAATAAACATGGACTAATGTAAGCGTAAAATTAAGTTGATGTTATATTCTGTATCACATTGTAATAAAGACTATGACCGGGTATATACCGGGTTGAACGGCCAATGGAATTTTGTATCAGAGTCAATCAAAATGTTGCAGAAGGCTTAAGGTAAATCGACTTTATCAAAACCAGGGGAATATAAGTGACGCAAAGATTTCAAAAGTGGTCGATTTATAAGATAATCGTACATATCTATCTTCACGCCAAGCCCCTTACGTGGTAAGCAAATAATATGGAATGCCATGTGCCACGATTCTTACATACCTGCATAGCTTTCTCCTCATTCAATAGTTTCATCAAGCTAATTATATATCATAGAAATAAGCGTTAAATAAACCAGTATCGTATTGTCACGGAAGTTTCATGTGTATGTGCCATAATAAAGACAAATGTAGCCTTTTTCCACATGTATATTGTTCTGTTTTTAGAATTTAGAATATTTTATCTTATATTTCATTATTGCAATCACACACATTTACCACAAACAGCGACATGGCGTGGATACGTGTATGTACCATAAACATAAACTAACATGTAAAGCCGCTTCCACAAGCTGCGGTCCCCCAGAACAGGAGGCACATATGGTAATTCCTTATTCCAATAGGAAATAGCAGCGGTCAGTCGCAATAATCCATCACATAAGGTTATTTGTTTGTCCCAAACCGGCATGTTTTATATAATTTTACGTATTCCTTACAGGTTTTGATAAATATTTGTTTCGAGACAGTTCGGACACGTCCAGGAATTGAATATCCGGTCCGGATGAGTAACCCTTACGTGATTGGCATCTACTTTGTTTCATACAAATTTATTTGCCTTTTCCTGAAGAATTAGTTTTCTTCATATTTTTGTTAGACCTTCAAATTAATCTAATACTCATGATATTTTTAATTCGATTTCATCAGTTTGAGACGCAAGGGTGCAGGTTCAAATTATATTATATAAAACTTGTAGAATTAGTTAGTAGAGTTAGTTCTGGTGATTAGTTTAAAAAGTGACAAAACTAAATCACTCAGCCATGATCTGCTTAATGAATTTCTATTTCCAAAATTCATTTAATTTAATCATTACTTTTTTTTGCTATTTCATCTCTTTATTTCAATTAAGAATCAAAACAAATTTGCAGTGTAATTGTCTATTAAGAATCTTTTTTCATGGTGAATTCATAACGAAAGACTTAACGATAACGATAATTGAAATTCCACCTACTATAACGAAAATAAAAATAAATATTTCAAGTACTTATCGGAATTTAAGACCTCAAAGTATATTACCCGTCAAGTATCTTATCTTTGACTGTAAGGATTTTAAGGAAACCCTTCGATATACAAGCATATAAAAGCATTTAGATATAGATCTAGCGTAGATGTAGTAAGAAGATCACACATGCAAGAGAAATGAAGCTCAGTTTTATTAGTTTTACTGCATATTTAATTTTTGATAAGTGCTAATTTAGTTCAATAGAAATCCTAGGTATCAATAATGATAAAGACGTCATCAAAAATACAAAAACTAATTTTTGTAAGCAAATAATAAAAACATGGAAGGTACAAAAACTAATTTTAACTAAAACAAAGCTCGTCAAGATGCGAATGGATGGCAAAAACTGTGTGCCACCGTCCCCCGGGCCCCGCGTCATTACATACACGGCGACAGCTAAGGATCGTATGCATACAAAATCGGCCTTATCAGTTATGCATAATGCGGCGACCCCAAAGGTGGGCAAAATATTTCAGTGCCTGAATAGTGAAACATTATACAGGATGTGCATTTTCGGTATTGCAAATAAAATGAAATAACCTCAATCAAAAAATTATTTTTCGTAATTTATTTTACAGACAGGCGTTATATATTTATCGTTTTCAAATTATGTTATATTTACGAAAATATTAATGTTTTAGTACCTATACAACCAGTGGCTTACATTGATACTGACTGAAGTATTGTATTTTTTCAATACTTTGAAATTTCAATGTTTGTTTTGTGTCATATAATATAATCTAAACCATATTAAATTAATATTTAAAATGTAATTTAATGAAGCTTTTTTCATATAATCAAAGAATGTTAATGTATTGTCACGAGTAAAATTCAAAGACACACCTATTTTTTTGAATTCTAACTTTTTATATATACTTATGTAGAAGCGGACGCAAACAGGCACGTGGGTCACCTAACAGTAAGTGATCGTCGCCGCCCACGGATATCAGCAACACTAGGTCATAATATGAGCATCGTTTTTTAAAGATTGCTAAGTCGTATCCTTTTGGAAGTACCGCCTTTGGTAACTTGTTCAACAAAGGTGTTGCCTAAGCTAGAGGACCGCCATACAAATACATCAAGGTAGTGGATATGATACCTTATGCTCTGATACGATATTCGACGGTGAAAATTAGCAGCAGGAATCAATGCAAACTACTTGACAGAGCATACCTTAACCTCTACCAAAACTTAGAGACCCAATATTTCTACACAACGCCAAAGGAGCAAGCCGATTGGTATTTATCAAATCATTGATAATCCGTGACGTTCTACATTGGAAGCAAGTATAAGGAATTTAACTGTTACTGGGAAACCTCTGCCCAGAGATAAGCAGTGTTCCACCTGAGGCCGAATTTAGGGCTTTGTAAAGTTGAAAGCTTTAGATTGGCTTGAAGTACAGTTTCGCCTTACTGAGCAAATCTAGGTTTTAGAGGATGTTTTTACCATCTCTTTTAAATAATCAAGAAACTTGACATGACTTGATATGTCAAACAATGTTTACCAATACAGGACGTGGGAGTAAGAAAATAGCTTTCAAATTGGGGAGATAAGACAAAGGGCGACTTTTTAGCAAAAACTTATTTAGTGTTAAAAAATATTTCGTCTACCTTTTGCTTAAAGTATTTAATCTAGATAATACAAAACACTTCAGTTTTTTTTATTTATTAAGGTGAATTTAAAAAGTAATATAACGTAAAATGGTAAGCTTTTACTAGTATTTCTTACTTACTTTCACTTTTAGTACTTATAAAGTTTAAGGACATGATAACCAAAGTCTTTCTCAGTAACAACATAACATATATATGACACAGTCTACATAAATAACTTAAAATGAATAACTACTGATCTGCAAGTTACTTCATAATATGAACAGATTTACAATAATTATGTCAACGTTGTTGAAACCAACAATTTAGGGTCAAATCAGTTTCTATTTTTATACAATTAGCTTGACTTTCGTTTTAGTAAGTCATGTCATATTTCTGAAAATACAATTTTAATTAATGAAAATATCTAAAGACTCTTACATTGTAAAAGTATTTTCTTCTATCATAACACTTACATAAAATCTTAGCAATTAAAATATCAAACAAAATCAAGTTTTTTATAAACTTTTTCTTACGTAAAACGAACTTCTTTGCTAATAAAGCTACTCGTTAACTTAACGCTTAAAGAACACCCCCTGTATATACTACGTTTGTGCCCCGGTACCCAGCGCTACACTGATGGATTTTGTTTTCTGAACTTCAGTTTTTATTTGTCTATTGTAAGTTTTCCAAAACGTGACCCTTCTATGAATATCTATGGAAATTTAAGTTGCTCCTTCATAAAATATATTAAGATCTCTGGACAAATTACACGAAACGATCTAACCTCAAATTATTACTTTATGTATGAATTAAGCAAACAAGCACACGGGTCTATTGATGGTAAGAGTCACCATAGATGTTACAGAGATGCATCGCTGTCGTGTGGCCGAGATATTAAGCGTACTCGTATTGTGCAAGTACTACACTACCCTCGGGATGAGGGTCCTCGAAGTATTTGTAAGGCGTAGAATCTCTATCTGGACAAGTTGGTATACAGTACTCTACCACCCATGGTCTAGTGGTCTAATGCGTGGTCATTACATATTGTACAAATGCTAGCCTCTTATGAGCTACTTGCAGGAGAGGCTGATGGTCTACCCTACTTAGTGGACCCGGATCAACACGTTTGTTAAATTGTTACGTAATTACTAACCCAATAACTAACAGATTTTGAAGTCGATTTCGTCAATATTTAGTCCTATACGCCTCTTTGATCTGGTAGCCCGGCAGGTTTCATGCTCATTTACCAGGCCAAAGTAGTAGGATATGCATTACTTACATAAATTAAATATAAAACAAAATTCAAAGTAAATCAAATCAAAAGCAATAATGATAAAACTGTACAAACCAGCGGCAAGTATATTAAAATAGAACACAAATTTTAATACAAACGAAAATTAATACAATTTGCAAACAGTTTGAACTAAAACGCTCCAGTCTTTTAGATATCGGATCGGTTTCCAATTAACAGTGCCACAGTTGAGCCTCATTATATTTTTAATTTGGGGGAGGAATCTTAAATTAAAGCAGGCGACGTCAAAGGACAAGCTCGACTGCCATTAGAGCTAAATAATTAAAGAATTCGACCGTCTTCGCAGTCGTTGGGTGGAATTAAGAAACCGCTTTGGTTAACTTCGTCATTTTGATTTAAGGTAAAGGTACCAACTTGTTTTAGATGTTGCTTTGTTGTTCAGGTTACACCAAACTAAATAATGAAAGATTTATTTATATATTTATTTTACACTTTATTGTACACGTGATAGAGAATCGACAGCCAGAAAATACAAATAAAAATACTGTACAAAAGGTGATTTTATCACCAATAAGAGATATCTTACAGCTAACCTAAGATAGAGAAAAAACAATACAAAATAAAAAGTGATAGGTAGACAGTGTACAAGCTTAAGATTAAAGGGATACAAAAAAATAATAAAAATTATAAACTACTCCACATAAATATACTGATATGAATGGTAAATCTACTAGTAGTGAAGTTGTAACAACAAGTAATATCATTAAGGACTAGAGGAGTAAATATATATCACTCGGAAAATGGCGGAGTATATCAATATGTTTTTAAAACTTGTTTTGTTTCTGATATTACCAAACAAAAACATAGATTTTTTGTTTATTATTAATTATAAATATGAAATGAATCTTTTTTAATAAGTTAATGAATAGATTTATATTTAATTAACTAAAAGATAATATTTAATTGTGCTGAGTGTAACCGGCGACGTGACAAAGTCACGATTATTTTTTAACGTTACTTTCTTGTCACTGGAACGACAGTAACGGCGATTGAAAAGTAACGACAGCACATGTCTAATAGACCCGGAAATGCAGACATCTTAATACTAATCGCACAAATGCCTGCGCACGTCAGGAATAGAGCCTCAACCTCGTGGTGAAGTCAGGCATGTAGACTAACCCCACATACTTATAATAACACTATAGAAGAGTGGATTTTGTGTTTTAAAGATAAAAAAAAATAGATACAGGCAACTAAAATCAGGCAACAGAACACATTTTTAGTAGTTTAATCTGTCTGTATGACCGAGAAAGGTTTAAGAATTTTTTTAGTTTCCGTAGGAGAGAGATAAATGTAAATTGAGCTATATAACTTATTAATGATTAGTCCTATTTAATCAAATGTATTGTAGCAGATGCTTTAAAAACACCTTTTTTTTCAAGTCATAAAGTTTATAGTTTAGATACGACATACATACCACTCAGTGTAAAGTGCTAAAATCGCTTAAAATCCGGAACACAGATAATATGCTAAGCTGCATTGCAGGTAGAGAATATCGAGTGCCAAGGAACGTAGTTTACCGGGTCGGTTAGTAGGTAATATAACAGAAACACTTGTATGTGTCATTTCAAAAATAAAAACACAATGTCTTGATATTGTTGCTAAAAAGTAACTAACATCTAAATTATTGGTATTGTTTCCCGATTTTTTACCTACTGCAATTTACCTAATGTGCGAGAGTGACATTTAGTTACCAAACGCAATAGGGTAAGCGAGACCACAATATATTAGCTTTTTTACCTTTAAATTACTAGCTAATTAGCCATAGGTCCTTATTTTTTTATCTAAAAGTAGCTTTCTCTGTGTTGGTCCGGGCTCTTTTGCAGAAAATACCATCTGACCTTCTGCCAGACAGCTCGTAAAAGGCGAGAATAGGCTTACCTTCACTAACAACGTGACATTCTACGAGGTCGTAGCATTTCATAGCAACTCTTCCGTATTGGTGCCATCGCCTTCCCTATTCCTGCCGCCATAACGTCAGTGCTTGCCGTTGAGGTGTTCTGGTTCAGAAGGTAAGGTAGCCGGTAAACCTACTTTTGCTCGAGGCCTAACGTCCCGGCTTTTGGGTTGGCAACGCACCATTACCACCTTTGGTGTCACTAGGCGGCATGAATTTCTTACCATAAGGAAATCCGTCTACTTGCTTGCCTTCCAATATCATAAAAAAAAAGTTAATATAAAAGGTTTACTTAAGCCCCTCTTAACACAGACTAAGCCCGATGAACTTTATTAACGTGAATTTCAATTACGTCTAGACACGTGAGCAAAATGCACGTTTACATGCAAACAAGATCCATTATTACCTCCTATAAGTTAGTGCTACCTCTGACGTGTCTAAGATCACTACCGAACCGCCATTTCGATTTTGCTAAACTTCCTAAACTATTGACACCCGCGGCTGCGATCTCTGGATATCTGCCCACATGATTGGTATACCAAAATATTTGTTTAGTAATTTTTCTCCACAGGGTATTTTTATTTTAGCACTTGCGCTGTGCTTGGGCGAAATTTCTATAAATTTTAAAGAAAGTCAAAATTGCCCTACCCCCCAAACAAGATTTGAACCTATAACCTTTCGTCTGCAGCGAAAATTCAAGTTCCGTGTCGAAATTTTTAATTTCTTTCTTCCCCGTTAACGCAGGTAGTTATGTCCTATGTCTCAAATGGTTAGAGCATTCGTTGGCTGTAAACGAAAGGTTACAGGTTAAAATCCTAGAGGCGAAATTTTTTACTTTCTTTAAAATTTATAAGAAATTTTCCCACATGTTTTCAAAAAAAAATACTTATTTAGTATTAGTGCATATAACTTAATATTGTAAAAATCGCATACCTTAAATTTATAAATTTTGGTGATATTGACCACATATTTTTGCTCCAATTGTTATTTGACTTCGAAAACTTCATAACCAATTTAAATATTGGCGAGTTCGTTTGTTTTGAACAATACGCATAATTAATTTCGTCAAAATCGGTCCAACGGGTTAGCTTTGGAAACGTAACATATAAACTGTTGTATTTAGTATGGGTATTTACTGTCGTTAAAAATCATGTCCATTAAACATGGCAGACAAATTATATGTCTATCAAAATTTTAACGCCTGCTTATCTATATGTAATAAATCACTCAATTTAAAACACTAAAATTAAAAAAAAAATCAACAATTCCCAAAATTAATGTAGCTAAGAACCATCCCGATGACGAGATCTATCAAACATAAAATCCCATCAAAATTGATCCATCAATTCAAAAGTTATAATTCCATAGACACATACAGACACGTTTAACTTATAACATACCTCATTTTCCGCCGATGGTTAATAAAAACAACGTTGCCCGAAAATGGATAAGTACCCGGTTGACGATAGGCTTGTCAGCTATCACAGTTAGTTTTTATGTAGTACCTTCGGTTAATTGTTGCTGTACTGGTTCTACCTCTGCCTACTTCTTTGGTGATACGGGTTTGAAATTACTTTTTATTGTATTTTTATTAATTTCTTCTATTATAGTTTCTAAATGTTTTTATTGTCTTCGTGGGATAGTTCAAATTATATATACAGAAGAGCCGAGACTGCTATAGACGTGTCATTGGCACTGTAGTACTCGAATGGAATAAATCCAGATGGCAGGGGTCTGGACCCTTGGGGGTAATATCAGCGAGATGACCGTAGTAGAGGTACTTGCCACTTAGATATGAAATGTCCTTAAATATCAGTGCAGACGGGCGTCACAAACGGTATATTGAATTAAATAACAGTTTTAATAATCAGTAAGTGCTTAAAGTACTATTTTTTAACAACAAAACGTTATTTTTCTTTGAAAATATATCCAAGAAACACTTTTTGATAACTCACATGTTTTTTTTTCAATTTCTATAGTAATTTTGTGTTATCGCTTTCACTTATAAAACATTAATGATTATGTATGTTTAATATAATTATTGAACCAAACATAATACTTAAATCTGTAACAATGATGCAGTTTTTATTTTTATTTTTTAATAAATAAACATAGCTGTACTAGTGATACAAGTTGCAACTAAACCCAATGTAAGCAAATTATATGCTTGTGTTATGGGTCAATTATTATACATAATACATAAAAAGACTTAAATATGTACCAGAACAAATTTAATAAACACCCAGACCTGGAATCGCGGACATCTAAATTCTCATCACGCAAATGCCTTCCCCCGTCGGCAATCGAACCCGAGACGCATGGTTGGTCGGTGGAGTTAGGCGTGTACGCAAGCCTGTTCACCGATGTCGATGTTCCTATTGAGGTATTACATAAACAATTAAATGTTTAGTTGAATCATTACCAACTGTTACTTTGGTGATTATTTTATAAGTAGTATTAATCAGACTGTAATATTGGAATTACTTTTACATAAATTTTTGAACCAAGACATAAAAACTATATGTGTCTGTTCCGAAATTATATACATAACAATACATTAATGTCTATTATTAAGTTCAAAGGCCTATTTTCAGATCCCAAAATATTTGTCAATATTTGCCGTAGATATCAGTTTTCTGTTAAAAACTTTGTATATATATCAACACAAAAACACAGGGTTCATTTATTTGTTTATATGACATCATAAACAAATACCATAACATTAACATTAAATGTAACATCATTTAAATGTCGCTCAAAAATAACAAGAACAGACAATTTTAGGTAGTTGAATCCTTTATCTTTAATCAAGATTAAACGCACAGCACACACGCATGCACGAACGCTCGCACGCACGCCACACACGAACACGTACACATGTCTGTGTATGTATCTGCTGTGTGATAGAGTAGAGAATACCTATCAATTTTAAAATCTATTATGTATTAGTTTCCGCCCGCGACTCCGTCCGCGCGGATGTCGGTCTAAAACTGTTTTTTTTTTCTACGTATTTTTCCAGAATAAAAAGTATCCCATTTTATGCCCAGGATAATAAGGTATAATTATATTAAATTTCATTGAAATCGAACCGTTAGTTTTTGAAAGAAAGAAAGAAAGAAAGAAAAATATTTATTTGCGGAATATGAGTGTTACAAAGATGTTACAAAATTATTTAAGCGTTTCAACATATTCTACCAACTTGTGGTGTGCAAATATTTAATAGGTTTTAATCAAATTACTAATTCTAATTATTTAATTACTATCTACAACACACTGTATTTTGTATTTATTATAAGATTATTTATTAATACAACAATGTTTAGAATGTAAATTAATTTATCCCTGTCTACCATAAACTACCACCGTTTCCAAACCTAGCCAGACAGGAGAAGAAACGGCGAAACAAACTCCTGCGTACCCGACATTCTGCAATTATTAATCATATTAGAAATACTATATTATTTATTCTTATCTGTAAGAAAATCTTTGACACTGTAATATTTTTTCTCTAAAAGTAAGTTGAATACCTTTTTTCGAAATCTGCTTAATGGAAGTGATTTAAGATTATTAGGAATTTTGTTGTATATACGAATTGACATGCAATACACATTATTTTTGTAAATGTTGATTTTTTGGTTAGGCACATGTAGTTTCTCACTATTTCTAAATTGAGATAAACCTAGGACTTCAGCATTCGAATGAAACAAATGATGATGTTTTTTTACAAATACACATACAGCTAATATATATAAACACGGCAAAGGTAATATTTTAAGTGACTTAAAAAGTGGCTTGCATGAATGTAATTGATTGACATTACATATCGCGCGTATACACTTCTTTTGAACTCTAAAGAGTCTAGTTAATTCTACAGAATTCCCCCAAATATGAATACCATACTGCAAAACGGAAGAAACATACCCGTGATATGCTAACAGAGATGCCTTTAATCCTGACACTTCTCTGATTCTTCTCAACACATATACAAACCTATCGATTTTATTGCAAAGTAAATCAATATGCGATTTCCAGTTACAAAATTTATCGATTTTTATTCCTAGGAATTTAGTACAATCTACATTCTCAATAGTAGTATTATTTAAAATAACATCTAATTTTTAGTAGCTCTATAATGTGTTTGAAATTCAACTAATTTTGTCTTCGTAAGATTTATTTTTAGATTATTTTCATTTAACCATTCTGTCACTTTAGTCAAAGTTTTACTTGTTTCTTCCAATAAATCATTTTTATTTTTGGTCTTGATGAGAAGTGTAGTATCATCAGCAAACAAAATTGAATCATGATTAGACAGACAGACAGACAGATGCCATCAAAATACCAGCTGTCGTCTAATTGTTTAATTTTTAATATAAAAAAACTGTGTAACAAAATAGCTTCAACCCAAAAAAAAACGCCCGTCTGAGGTTGGATGTCGCAGACAAATTACAATTCAGTTGTACAAGGGCTCGAGGAGAAAGGGGTAATGTTTACATTTTAATGGCAGAATACCGCGCCGGTACACAACACTCGGTAAGAAAGTAATCTCCTAACAAATTGTGATTAGCACTTAAATCTGTATTTAGAATTTATTTTCGTATTTAAGGCAAGTTCAATAAACATACATTTAAGTAGACTAATTAGCTTTCGGAACAGAATAGCAAATTATCAGATTAATTCCAGGATTATACCAATCAACCAAAATTTGTAAGATTTAGATGTTTTTACTTCCTTTATGATTGTGAAAAAGAAGACATTACAAAACTAGAGTGGGTTTTTAAGAAATAGTTTTCCATCATTAAAGCTATAAATAAATAAAAATCAAATCAAATATACTTCAATAAGCTACAACTTCGGTACATGGTTGTTGCGTTTTTAAAAGTCTGACATGTTTAACCATTTTATGGTATGCAATATTTCTAAATTACAAATCTTACAATTACAAACTATTAATAGGTACATATCTTCAAATAAATTATGTCTCAAACTTAATTTACATATTTTATTAATAGTATTAGTGCGTGAATTTTTTTTTGTAAAAATAACCAGATAATGACATGTTTGTTTCTTTTCCATCTGTACCTAATACTCTGTTCGAGAACCGACAACCGCTGGGGAAGAAAGGTTCTCGAGTGGCGGCCCCGCACCGGAGGACGTAGTGTTGGATGACCTCCCACCCGGTGGACTGATGATCTGGTCAAAGTCGCGGGGAGTCGCTGGATAAAAGCGGCTGGTGATCGTGACTTGTGGCGCTCTTTGGGGGAGGCCTATGTCCAACAGTGGACGTCTTCCGGCTGATAATGATGATGATGACTCTATTCGGCTTTCTTTTTTACAATAATTAGCCTCCAGACCAGTATAATCTATTAATTACATTCAGCTTAATTCTACACGTGAGCCATTATTTTCGAATGGAATTCCATGTTCCAGTTATACCTGATATTTCGCACTAAAGCGAATATATTTTATAACTCTTAGGTAATGTTTTTTTGGGTTCACCCTGATCTTCTTTAATAAATAATATAAACTCACCTACGTCTCACCTTAGTGGTAGAGTCCAGTGATAGCGCGGCTGGATTAGTATCACCTGTTACGGCCACAATCAAATCAGTGTTCGGCATTGTTGTGTTCCGTTTGGAAAAATCTCACGCAAAAAAAATTCTATTTGCAATTCTTGAATACTTGTCATCGTAATACACTAGTTCACCTACCAATAAAAACATGATTGCAATTTATTCCTAAACGAATTTCATTTAACTTCGAAAATTCAATGCATTGTACAAACGTTAATAACTAATTTCATAATAAAGTCAAAGCCCTTGACGATTCCACAACTCTTTCTTAAATTTTGTAAAGGGCAATAACAATTTCAGTTAATATTAATCGCTTTTCTTTCGCGTCCCCACCAGGGGTCGATTTGCTTTATGTTAGTTTATTCGTCCCCAGTGGATCGCTCTGATATATTTATTATTGCGATAATAGTACGACTGTAGCATTTTATTTAAGATTGTATATTTGGAGAGTATTAATTTCATAAGATTTTTGAATATTATGTAGTTTCAGATTTTAATAAAATTTGAGGTTTCTTGCATAAATTAACAAGCAACGCTACTAACCATAAAGCGATAAAGAGGAGCACAGACATTGTTACCACAGGAATAATCTAGAGCGCATTAATCCTAGAAAACCGTTACTGGACTCTACCACTTAGTTTGACTAATTCAGCAGTTGAAAAATTCACCGATCAGCTATTTATATTACTATATTATTTCACTAGCAGGTTCTGGAGAAATCTTAAGAATAATCAAAATAAGAATCTAACCATCGGAAACGGAACATGCACTTCCATATTTATAATATTAATAGAGATTAAAGCTATGATTTTGTTCAATTTAAAAAGTATTCCAGCACAAAAGACTGAGCTGCGTGTCTGTTGGCTGTCAATAGGAAAAATCAGACTAGCCGTCCCCCAACTGTCGCCGCTAACGACCAAACTGAGTTCTAATCATGAAACGTCAAAAATGGATACCGGGAATTGAATTCGCAAGCACCTTCTTTTTTGGCAAAGGGCGGCGGCCGTTCAAATGGCCAGATCAACTCAATAAGGGCACGGTGACATGTTTACCCGGAACCCACAAACGGGTTTTTTTACATTTTTCCGAACGTTATTTACCCGGTGTCGTAAAGGCATTGTGTCCGTCGAACAATGGTTGGGGGATATTTCTGTTTTTTCTTTGTTTTTCACAAGTTTTGCTCTTTTACGAGTGTCCGTGAACGCGTCGTGTTGCTATTCATTTTGATTTGTGCAACTGATACGTTCGGATTGTTTGAGGTCCTTTTGTGATACGTTGATTAAGTTTTTTTAAGGTAACGAACATGCAGGCGTATCTCCTGATAGTGAGAGACAACTGAGATACTACAGGTGTCACTGGATATATCTCACTTTGCCAGAATTTTACACCACGTTCGGAAGCCTATTAGCACGCCTAGTCGATGTCGCGGAACAAAAGGTTGCAGAGAGCTGACACTATAGCGGCAGAAATGTGTACAGCAATGGTACCGATCTCTATTTTTTAATTATATTGTGACTGATAGCACTGGAGAAATATTTCAGTAATTACTAGCAAGTAGCGGGCGACGAAGTCATAGGACTTGGTAATCTCTTTAACTGCTCGTCCTAGGCATTATGAGTAATCATTGTCAATTAAGTTACAATTTGGTTACAATATTATATAAGACCTGTTAACTCAGGTTTGTGGAGACAACCGTATCAACAATTGGTTACCTAGTTATAAGTATCATAATTACTAAGTAATGTTTACATCTATATAGATAAATAAATAATAAAATTGGAGTGTTTGTAATATTAAAATTAAAAAATAAAGTATCTTCACGCGCATATCCCCGAAGGGTAGGCAGAGGCAGAACCAGGACACCCCCGACTAGCCCAAGACACTAAGTCCCACAATGTGATAGGTGGCAAGCCTGTCGCCAACTGGGCACATTCACATCCATTTTTTGTTGCCTGACCCGTGGTTCGAACCTGGGACCTCATGAAGTCAAGTCTGACATACGACCGCTAGACCATAGAGGCGATAAGAGGCAATATTAAAATAGCCGGTTCTTACTACATACATGTAAGTGTATTTATGCGGTAGGTACATATGCCAAAATATTTTTTTTACAATTTTGTTTATCTGTCTATTTGTTCTGGCTTATCTCAGTAACCACTTTTACAGTTGGGATAATAAATTGTTATCCAACCTGCAACTGTGGATAATTGGATGGTAAATAAGAAAAATATCATAACTACAAAATATGTGGGTAAGTTACAGCACTGATATTGATTTTACCATCAATGTAATTTTTTTTGCATTTAACTACGGGTAGAACACTTGAAGGATCAGTGAGATTTATTCAAATTGTTAGAAAAATTTTGACACTAACATCTAAGCTTATGACTAACTTTTTACCAAGGTGGTAGTATTTGTAATACAGAATCACATTGGTTCCGCCTTATTACTTTCCTTTTTTTGATATAAAAAAATATCCTTGCGAACGTCACGGAAACTTTTTTTTGGTTAAAATTGTGCCGTCTCTTTAATAAACATGGATTACGGTACTCTAAGGTTTAACCGGGTATTATATTGTTGTGATAAAGTAACCTAACTCTTACTTTAGCTTAGGTATATTTGTTAATAAGACGTTCAGTGTTTGTAATGTTTGTTGAGTAAATGGACAGAAATAAGCTAGTTTGGTATATTATGACGAAAATTCAAACTCCTTAGCGTCTTTTTAAAATGAAATACGTATTCGATAAAAAAAAATCTAGGTAACTATGGTTGAGAAGTAGGTAGTGAATAAGTACACAAAATTTTTTACGTTGTTATAATTCTTAACTGAAATTTGAATTTTTGTTTTCATTTATGTGCTACTTTTGTTTGGCAGCAGTTGTTTTGTCCAGTTAAAGTCCATTGAAGTCTGATAAACATCCGATTTTTAAGCCACACTAGATGGCTTACTTATTTTTGATTATGTGGACGATATGTTGAAATTGAAGTGGGATTTCATTAGAATTTCGTATTATTTTCCGAAAATAATGAACTTAGAGGACAACTTAGATTTGCATACGAATAAGATATCTTACCTTCAGAATGTAATGGGCATAACTAAAAACTATTAGTATTTGAGAATTCAAGAAATAAAATTTAAGTATTCCAAACTTTGAAATTTGAACTGCTAAAATGTTGATGTAACCAACTCATAAATTTAACTCACATACTTTTATCTTTTTTCTAAATTACCAAAAATATCAATTTTCTTTGACCTTAACTCGATTTCTAAGAATTTCGAATGTTCACCATTTGCCACCTTCAAGTGACGATGACGTCATGTAACTGAGGGCTATAGAAGCTAGATTGTTTCAACCTTAAATAATAAAGAAGCAATGGAGAGCTTCGTCCTTACCCGTTTTCAATAAACACCTTTATCGATTATTCAGTCCGCAGTCCATACTTACAGCGCTGAAGCCTCCGCCATAGACAGAAAGTTGGCAAACTAATTCACGACACAGGCATAGCTTGCGTCGGGTGGTAGGTGGTCGCCAGGCGATAGCCGGTGGCCGAGG
>NJDD01000735.1:17118-53826 GCA_002245505.1 Calephelis nemesis
GCTCTGCGGTACTTTTTCGGGCCAAAATTGCAGTCCAATGGACTGGCAGGGATCGCGACGTGCACGCTTCTGGCCAATGACCCCTACATACGTAGATTACTTGTTATGTAATATAAACATTTCTTACTATCAAATTTGGATTACTTTTTGCAATAATTCTACTACTTATATGAAACACTCGTATGTAGAAAATGACGATTTAAACAAATAGTCTAAGATTTTTTTATCTACCCCCTCCATAAAGAATATTGGCCCGCATAAATTTCTTTTGTCAATAATTTTGAGATGTCAATGTTTGAGTGTTAGTCTTTTCCTAAATTTATCACCGAAAATCAAATCACAATAACAATTTTATGCTTTATTTTTGTTTTTTTAGTTAACAAAATATACATATTAACTTTTTTAAGGTCGCCAAATATGACGTAAAACATTATTGCTGGCTGTCAAATTGAAATTAAGGTAAAATGAATGAATGAATGCTAAGCACAGCTGCTAAGTAACAGTAGGTAGATATTGCAAAACCGTTATGTAACAAGATAGATCCTAAACAATCTTGCAAAGAGTATAATAATATACCTATACAAGGACCATTAGACCAACTACCTACTTAAATGTACATTATTAAATTAACTACGAAAGTGCGAAATCACCGATAAAATAATAAAATAATAATTACAATTTGAAATAATAAGAGACGAAAAAGTATTTACTTTCATAGTAGAAACTCAAAGAAATTATTGTAAAAACTTTATAGGTACTTATTTCATTAAAATGACATGAAGTAAAAAAAGTAAAACTTCAAAATGTTTTTATCTTCCCTCGTAGAGGAAATTTTTTCACAGATCAAGTTTTTGGCTTCCAAAGCTATTCTAAATTATGTAGGGTGTCAGTTAGCTAAAATAGTAATTATAAATTTAAAAAATATTAATATTATAAACTAAGGTAAACAAAGTAATAATTACTCAACAACAACAAACAAATAATTATTAATTATTATTAGTAATACTCAATAACAACAAACAAATAATTATTAATTATTATTAGTAATTGTTTAAACTGAAGGTTTGAAGTTGCAGATAAACAGAAAATGTGAGGGCCAGTCCGATACAAATTTATTGGCGGATTTGCTTGAAGTTGTCGCAAGTTCGTAACGGCGCGGCGGCTGTGACCAGGCGGCGCGCCAACGATCCAGCTACTTATGTTTGTATCTGACTGCCTGATGTTAAAAATTAATTTAAATGTTACCGTTTCAGGATAAACAATGGATTTTAAGACCACAACAAATAATGATTATCATTGGCCCTTTCCTAAACCGGTTGTGGGAAGGTAAATAAATGTAAAATATATTTCCAAGAATTAAAGTTTATCTACTTGGGTACTTACTGACCTACTTACCTACTAAACTCAGAAACTATCACCATCTTTTGATAATAAGGTCACCGGACACCGACCGTTGACGGTAGTTGGGTTTAATTTCCGATAGAGACAGGCATTTGTATGAGGCACAACGATGTCTGTATTTCCGAGCCAGGGTGCTTATTATACCTTTAGAGTTCAGTATTAATGATGAATATCTTTATAGCAATATCATCGACTATAACACACACAATAAATAAAATATGTAATTTGTTTAAACTTCGAAGTAAGATTTTGATTACTTTGAAATTCCTGTGATTGATCTGATATATTTTTTAGAAGTGTCTTTTTTTGGACGATTAAGTAAGTATTTTCTTTCTTCTTTGATTTTTTGATTCTAGACCATGTGAACCACCAACTCCAGACTCCAAACCGATAGTGAGACCACCACCAGTCGCTCCCTACTGTCACTGTGATGTTCACTCCTACTCTCCGAGGATAGAACAATACAAACAGCTACTAGAGAAAGAACAGAAGCTATGCGAAGACTATGAAGAACTCAGGAAGCAGGCTAGTCGTTTTATTGGTTTTTGTTTGCCTTTGTTATATATAACTTATCAAATAACTGAGCGTTACTTTAGAAATCTCTTAAGCAATTGCTGTTACAAATAATCTTTCGCATAGACATGTAGTGCTCGCCCGGGTTCTTCTTATTTTTGCTTCTACACACCAGATCGTTGATGTCGTGTTTCTATTTCCGCAACTCTAGCCGAGTTGCTGTTAAACTTAGGCAAGATGTTTTATCTTGACTTCAAATCGGCATTATGAAATTCGTCTCCTTGTCCGTAAGTCTTTCTTATTGACCTTAAGGCATTGGCTGCCTGTGCCAACACATCTGCATGGGTTTATTCTTCTGACCAGTTCCTGCTACTGTAACATCTGTTACAAGTCTGTTACAAGTATTTTTAGAATACAGGCTACAGCTACACTTGGAAAAATGTGTAGGAGGTATTTTTTTTTGTTTTCCAGATGGTTGACGTAACTAACGATATCTTGGATCATCCATGCGACGATCTGGACAGTAAAATGATCACCATGTATGAAGCGACATATAAAAAACGAGGTTAGTATATAATAAAACTAGCTGTTACCCGCGGCTTCGCCCGCGTAGTCTACTAATTTGATATTTAGCTCTCCAACACTGCTCGTTAGAATTTCAAGATAAAATGTAGCCTATATCGCTATCCAAAGTTTCATCTATTTTTTTGTAAATATTAAAATCAATTCAGCAATTTTGCCGTCAAAACTGAACATACACTTTCTCTTTTCTAATTTCACCGCAGATAAATAGTAAGAATACGTTATTGTGTTTACAGTTTCATCTGCACTTCGGCAAATCCTGTGAAATTAAACTGTATAGCAAGTTATGGAAACCTCTAACAGATTTTTTTTCGAAATTTTAGAAATATACATAATATCGTCTCTGAGGTCTAACCGTCCGTCTTCGGAATTACTTATTGAGATCTTGGGTTCTATTTCCGGTACGGGCAACAACAAAAAAACAAATAAAAATTTACTATTTACTTTTAAAGATTTTTTTTAATTTACGCAAAGAGGTTTACTGGTTTAAGCGTGAAAGCGTAACAGACAGACAAAGTTACTTTCGCATTTATAATATTAGTAGGGAAGTAGGGATTTTTAACCAATTTTGCTACTGTGTATATCATAATTTCTTTGTGTGTTTTTCGTTAATAATAAACTGATGTACGTGGTTCATTGTTATGGACTTATGGTAAAAATTACTGTTAAATAATTTTCCTATGCAAATTGTGCCACCCCCATTCACCCTCATAGGGGTTGATTTTCTAAAAAAGCTTAGATATGTATCTCATAATTTGTATTGCAGAGCATTATTTCAGTGTCACGCAAAATATTTCAATAGAATAAAATTTCCCATACAAACTTAGATACAGGGTACACCCCAATGGGAGTGAATTTTGAAAAATCTTGAAATATGTGTTTCATCATTTGTACCTACTAAAAAGCATTAATTCAAAGTTTCATGCAAAAATGTGCAACAAAAATATTTTTCTCATACTTACTTTGCCACCCCTTTTAACCCATTTAGGGATTGAATTTCCAAAAAATAATATGCCTATGTCCTTCTAATGAATGCAAACTATCTACATACCAAATTTCAGGAAAATCGGTCGGGTGGTTTAGGCGTGAAAAGGTAACAGACAGACAGAGTTACTTTCGCATTTATAATATTAGTGTGGATTATTAAATTACGAACGTAAATACAATTTAGATAAAAATGTCGCGCTGAAAAAGACGTTTTTATTAAGTTTGTTATTTTCCTCGCTAGGGAGCTCCGATAAATGCGTGCGATTGCTGTAAATTACAGTCCTATGAAAAAGGCGTGACGTGCTTCGTCGCGCACGCAACGCGGTCAGCCGGTACCGCCGCAACTGCGATATCCCTATATTTCAAACCTGTAATATCTCCGAAACTATTCGTTTAATTTACATACTGTAAAGGACTATATTATTGTTCTATATTAAATGTAAAACTTATTTAAGATACTTAATTAGATAAGGATTAATGCTGTGTTACTTTAAATCGCTTCGTAAATAAGCTATTATTTTTCGTAAAAAGTAAAGGATAAAAATTGGTTATTGTAAGTTATCCTTAAGAGATAAACGTATACCATCGCGAACTTTTTTGTAGACCCTTTTAAGGTAAACAATACTTAGTACATTATTTTGATCTATCTCGTCGAGTTCAGCCAGCGTTTACAATGCAAGCGCAAAAAAATATGTTTATTTACGACTTCGCATTATAAATCTTGAAATTATCAGTGGTTCTCTAATATATGAAGCATGTTATTATACATATAAACCTTCTTCTTGAATCACTCTACCTATTGAAAAAAACCGCATCAAAATCCGTTACGTAGTTTTAAAGATATAAGCATACATACATACAGACAGACGCGGAAAGTGACTTTGCTTTATACTATGTATAGATATATTTTATAGCTAGAACAAAATATCATTATTCTATGCCGTTTATCATAATAACCAGCAAGTTAAAAAAATTTGAAACTGTCTAGGCACTTCTACACCTCTAACACTGTTTGTGCGAACTTTTTTAACATTAGCAATTGTATTTCTATGTCGCCTCGTTGGTCGAGTGGCTAGCGTACACCACGCCTTACTACTTTGAGCAACCGCGAGGCTCGGGTTCAATTCCCGACGGAGGCAGGCATTTGTGTGATGAACATTTAGATGTCTGCATTTCCGGGTCTGGGTGTTTATTACATTTATTCTGGTATCTATTTAAGTACTTCTATGTATTCGTATCACCCATTACACAAGTATATAATTTGCTTACTTTGGGGTTATTTTCAATTTGTGTTATTTGTCCAGGGATATTTATTTATAAATTGATGACTTTTTAATTTCGAAATTAGGGACTGGTTTATTTACAGTTAGATCAAGTCCTTTATTCCTTATGCTCGCGATACTCGCACCTCTATTAAATGCTCGTGGAGCTGATTCCTTTCCACTTGCTGCTTCTTCGCAACTATTATTTATCATGACATCAATCATATTTTGGCTTCCATTGGGTTGTAAATTTTCGTAAACAATAATAAACTCGCTGGTTATTATGACAAACAGCATAGAATAATAATATTTTGTTCAGAAGATGCCAGAGAAACTATGAAAAAAGTAAAACATTTTTTATTGATGGGACCTTCAAGTCCTATCCTTCAACATTTAAGCAGATTTTCAGTATTCATGGCGGTATATATACATATATAGGCTTTTTTATGATATTGGAAGGCAAACAAGCATACGGATTTCCTGATGGTAAGAAATTCACGCCGCCTAGAGACACCAAAGGTGGTAATGGTGCGTTGCCAACCTGGGGCCGGGATGTTAGGCCTCGAGCAAAAGTAAGTTTACCGGCTACCTTACCCTCCGAACCGGAACACGTCATGACGTTATGGCGGCAGGAATAGGTAAGGCGGTGGTACCAATCTGGGCGAGTCGCTGCTAAACTCTACCACCTAGTCAGAATTCACGGTGTTAGTGACGGTAACCCTTTGCTCGCCTTTTACGAGCTGCCTGGCAAGGAAGGCAGATGGTTTATTCTACAAAGGAGCCCGGACCAACACGGGGAATATATAGGATATAGATGTAGAACATTTATCATTTTTATATTACAATTTATATTTTCTTTTACATAATAAATGTGTCTTAAATAAATATTATTGCAATATTTACCATTATATAAACAAAGTGTCTTTTAATTAATAGCGTTGCAGATATGTCAAAGTGTCTTTCAAACCTTATATTGAGGTAAGACTGGCACATTTGAGCCTTTACTTCCATTTCTAGAACCTATCACAACATAGCACTAGTGAAAACAAAATATCCTATTAGTTCTACCGATAGAACAGGTAGAGCAAGTGGGAATAGAGACTCTCACTAGTTGCAAAAACTCCCATTAGTTCTACCGTGGAACTATTCAGTAGAACAAGTGGGAATAGATAATCCCAATAGTTCCACTGTTTTGTTATACCTAATATCGTAGAACTAGTGAGAAAAAAATATCCCATTAGTTCTACCGTAGAACTGTTCAGTAGAACTAGTGGGAACAAACGATTATGAGTTGACAGAAAAGTTTCAAAAAAATGAAAATGTAGAAATTAAGAGAGAAATTCTTTTATTTCACTTTGACTTTATGAGGCACCTGTGACAAGTCTCTATCATAATACTTAAAACTACCTACCAATGAATCGAATCGCGGCTACACACTGAGAAGATATGGCAAAAAACTTACCGAGCTAATCTCTTTTCATACATATCTTCACGCCAAGTCCCTTACAGGGCAGGCAGAGGTATCGCGTGCCAGACATCACGATCCTGACAAACCTGAACGCCTTCCTTTACACTCATTACCCTTTTCATACAAACACGCCGGTTTCGGGTACTTTTTACATACCACCCTCGGATAATATCCGAGTAATCTTATCGTGGAATGTCAACTTTGGTCTCCCCGGGTACCTGCATCTATCCACATTCGCATTGTATATCTGCTTCATCAATCTTTCGTCTGTCATTATTTCCATACGACTGAACCAGCGGAGCATGCCCTTTCGCATTTTAACACCCAAAACTTTCTTTCAATCTCACTGTCTCTCAGATCTCACTGTTACGAACGCGGTCAGTAAACGTTACACTACATATTTTCTGTGGCGCTCTCATTTCAACCGCATTTTTCCTAATTTTATGCTTTTTCTGACATACCCAACTCTCGCTTCCATACAATAACATTGGGTACCTCTACATTCGCGGTGTGCCTTCCATCCCTGTTTAAAGCACAACTAAGGTAAACAATTTCATTCACTTTCTCCACCACTACATCATCAACCAAAACACCTACCTCCGTTCTGGCTAAGTCTCTTTCAAGTCTGGCTAAGTCACTTTCAAACACACAATTTTGGTTTTCGCCGCATTCAAATGAAAGCTCCTTCTAGCCCACAGCCAGATGCTTTTCTACAATGTAACGGAGCGGAAACATTTGATCCGTACGTCCTCTTCCAGACCTAAAACCACCTTGAGCTTCCCACAATGTTCCTTGGGCAAAAGCGTGCACATCGCGATCCCTGCCAGTCTATTAGACTGCAGTTCTGGCCCGAAAAAGTACCAAAGAGCGAGTTAGGGCGTTCCCTGGAGGCGACGCGTACCCGTCTGCCCTCGTCGTTACGGCAAGAGGCAGATACGGCGATGGGGGCCGCCACCCAACACGCCAAGCCCGTACAGGCGAATTGAGGAGTGGAGAGTGTCAAATAGGCACGTGGAATGTAAGAGTTGGAATGAAAACGAAGATGAACGAATTGATCGATGTAATGGATAAGAGATACCTGAAGTTACTGTGTGTAACAGAGACTAAGCGAAAGGGTAGTGATACTTTTGATCTCCCCGGTGGCAGGTTGGCTCTGAGGTCTGGTGTGTGGTATGGTGCAGAGCGATTACGCCAACGCTGGGGTAGGTATCATCTTATCGTCTCGCTTAGCTTCAGGCCTGAGAGAGTATGGTTTTGTTGGTCCAAGACTGCTCTGGGTCCGTATTAAACTGGGAGTCACGCAAGTTTTTGTGGTAACAGCCTATGCTCCGGTAAACTCGTCGTCGACTCATGAACTGGAAAAGTTTTGGGATTCTCTGAGGGATGTTCTGGATATGGTTGAAGGAAATGAAAATGTGATTATGTGTGATGACTTGAATGGGGTTGGGTGGGGACACGACGGGACGGTTAAGAGGCCGTTATTGGACCCTGTGGTGATAAGAGAGTGAATGATGCTGGCAAGCATATTATAGATTTATGTGTGGAAAGAAATCTTTTTGAGTCTAACACAATATTTTAGCTTAAGGACGTACATACTTATACATGGAGAAAAAGCATGAAAGTAGGATAAATGCGGTCGAAATGAGAGCGTTACGGAAAATCTGTGGTGTAACGGTCGCTGACCGCATTCGTGACAGTGAGATCCGAGAAGAGAGGGATTGAAAGAAAGTTTTGGTGTTAAAATGCGAAAGGCCATACTCCGCTGGTTCGGGCACGTGGAAAGAATGTCAGATGAAAGATTGACAAAGCAGATATACAATACGAATGTGGATAGATGCAGGTACCTACCCGGGGAGACCAAAGTTGACATTCCACGATAAGATTACTCGGATATTATATCGGGAATATATACCTGGGAAAGCCAAGGTTGGCATTCCACGATTAGATCACTCAGATATTATCCGAGGGTGGTGTCAAGAGGCTCCGAAACCGGCGTGTTTGTATGAAAAGGGTAATGAATGTAAAGGGAGCCAGATAGGTTTGTCAAGATCGTGAGGTCTGGCACTCGATATTCTCTGCCTACACCTTAAGGGACTTGGCGTGAAGGTATATATGTATGTATATATGTGTATAATGTTCTATCGGACATCCCTTGCATCCTCCTTTCAACTATTTTGCTATACACTTTTGATGCAAAACTGATCAAACGAATGGCCCTGTAACTTGTGCAGTCCATGCGGGAATCCTTGCCTTTATACATGGGCACGATGACCGCACGCCACCAGCCTTCGGGTACTCTGCTGGTCTTCTAACATTTGTTACAAAGAACCCAGAAAGAGTTTGATCATCTAAGCAATAACCATATCTACTCCCGCAGCCTTACCATATTTTATACTTCTAATCGCCCATTTAACTTCTTCCATCATAATGCCGTGAGACGCATTAGCAACACTAATTACCGCGCTACTGATTATCACCCTTAAGGTCAATGACAAATGCTAAATTGTCGTACATGCTCATTACCTATTAATTCGTAGTTTTGGATAGTGCAAAAAATGGGTTTTGTGGGTTCCGTACTCGCGCTAATAAAGCTATATTAAGTATATATAAACAATATTTGCTATAAGTGCCGCAAAACTGCAAAAACTGCGAGGTGGTCCCATTTTTGTTTTATAATGATATGCCAGTGGGTTTTGTGGCTGATAAAAAAATATGCATTATTAAGTATAATTTAAAACTGCTTGTAGGATATTTAAAAAAATATACGTGTATATAATATTATGTAATATATTATATTAATTGACCCATATTTCTGTAAACGAACCATTAAAATTGGTCTGTAACTGTCCATTGATCATGTAATATTGGTAACTTGCAAAAAAAAACATACATTTTAATTGAGGGCCTCCTCCTTTTGTAGAGTTCGTTAATAAAACAATTTAAACGTTACCTAAAAATTACGAGTAACATTCTAACAGATTGTAACCGGTGACCAATTGATAATGCTGAAATAATCTGATTTTTGACTGCCTCGTTGGTCAAGTGGCCAGGGTACACGCCTAACATCACCAATCATTTGGAGGCTCAGGTTTGATTCTCGACGGGGGCAGGCATTTGTGTGATGAACATTTAGGTCTCTGCATTTCCGGGTGTAGGTGTTTTATTAAATTCATTCTTGTATTTATTTAAGTATTTTTATGTATTAGAATCGTTAACCTGGTTATCTAAAATCTAAGTAGATGATCAACGGTGAGCGTGGCAAAGCCTCTCAAAAACACAAAATAAAATGGACAAGTTACACAAATTAAATCTTACCACAAAGCAAGCAAATTATATGCTTGTGTTATGGGTGTCCTGTAATGTTTTCCAGTGCCTTTCTCTGTTTGTATACAGCATGATTTTAAAGACGAAGGACGGAATCGAACCCGTTAAAATTCACACTTATGTATCGAATTAAATTATTTAATAAAGTACAGTGATTAATCGTAGAGAATTTAAAATTGTACCTAATCAATATTTTGGAAAATAAAAAGTGGGTGGGGGTGTTGGGCACTCTTAAATGTAGATAATTTTGTAATTAAATGTTGTAATTTTTTTTCCTCCATACATTTTTCCTGTCAAAATACCTAGGCACTTAATAAAAAGAAATGTTTTAAGCCTGTTTAACTAAAATGATTAACGGCTTGGCACCCGGCGCTGATGCTTAGTACCTACAAATGGGTAAGAAGCGTCCGTGGAGTAGTTCTTTTCGGTGAAGGGTATTTACCGCAACCGCGGGTCACACGTGTAGATATATAATTACCTACTATTGGTAGCGTGCCTGATGGATATGATCACAATATTTTACGGGATAATTAAGTTAAAATTTAAGGTAAAAAAAAAATCAGGAAAATTTAAGGACTCATATTTTATATACTTAAATAGATATACGGAATCAGAATCGAATACTAAGTACTCTCCTTCAACAGGTAGACATTTTAGTTTAAGTAAAGTAGAATTTTTACGTATTACTTACTTATTGCTGTTTTAGCTTTTCCTGTCTCGGACTATAGAAAAATAATGGCCGCAGCACAGTCCACCGCGCCTATTCCAATGGAAGGTCATCGAATTGGAATGCTACGATGCTATAAAGACCCAACTCACTTCACAGAAAACCCACCGACTGTTCGACCAACTATTAACCCCCCTAGACCAATTCATACCAGCGTGGAACCTCAAGCAGCTAGGACATGGTTTTCGGAGTTCCCAGGAAGGACTGAATATATGGACACTTACTCTACATCAGCCAAGGCATGTTGGAGATCGATGCAAAGATACAAGGAGCCATTGCCATCGACCAGAAGACGGGCGGATGTCACTTGTGTGTAAATTGTCTGTTTAAAATGTCATAGTTAAATAAGGGAAGATAAAATTTAGTTTTATTTCTACCATCCTTGTTTCAAAGTTCCTATCAAGGTATCCTTATTTTCATTTCATTACCATCGTACCAACGAAATAATTTTGAGTATGTATTCAGAAGAGTTTGTAGACGTTAATAAAACTTTTAGTAAAATATTAAATATTAATAGTGGACAAATACGATTAGATAGTTATATACAGTTGTATAGTACTTATATACAATCTAAATATTAATATTATTATCAATAATAAAATCTGCAAGAATTTTATAAATTTATAAACTGTTATTGTATAAAATACTGGGCATGGATACTGGTAGTGGAATTTCGGATTATATTAAGGATTCAATAAGGAGTGAGCTTTTCAATCTTGCACATGAGAAGAAAATATGATTATTATCTGCCACACTTTCTCCACATGTACAACTCGAATTATTAACTATTTTTAGTTTGGCTAAATGATACGGAGTACACGAATGACCAAGCCTTAACCTAGTCAGAATGCTGGAACATTTCCTATCAAATTTCATAAAATAAAACCAAGGCTTTTGTGTTACTGTTGGCTGTATTCGGTAATAATAAGAACCTTTTTCATATTTTTAAAGAAAGAAACACTTGTACTGTTTTACTTATCACTTATAATTTATTACTTTGTAATTAATAGCCTACCGGTTTCGCTTATACAGCATCATCAGGGCTAAAACTTAAACTACTAAACAATATTTTTGATGTGTAAATATAAATTCATTTATAAAGGGTAGATACAAAGAACTTTAAAACGTTATACAACGGAGTTGCCAGCTACAGATTATTTCACCACTAAATGGTGAAAAAAGTACCATTTTAGAAAATATTAAAAAACATGTCATATAATTTAGTAGCCAACGGCAAGCTTTTTCGTAGGTATTTCATGTCCATATACTTGAGGTCAATGCGAGTATATTGTAGTCATGACATTCTGACAATATAAGGCTATCCAGAAAAAGTAGAGTATCGATATCAAAGAATATAAATACTCTTTAACAAGAGAAGAAGCGTAACTCTCTTTTTAAAAAGTGCAACCACGGCTTTATACAAGTATACTCCAGCGCCGTTGCGGCTTTGTGACGTAAGCTTTTAAAAGCGCGGGAATTTAAAATTCTCAGATTGCTTAGAATACCGCACTTTGTTTTTTAGAGTAGCTATCAGGAAAATCTATCAATTTGAACTAAGTTTAAATCCTGACTTATATAATAAAATTGCGAGAAAACTAAAATTTGCTTAATATTTTTGTAGACAGCTAGAATTTGTCATAGATATTCCTGCTAACTTACTCTTTAATTTGTTTCGGATTAAGGAAAACAATAAAACATTATTTTACATAGACCATACCAGAAGTCTTTGTGATGTATCTATATGAAATATAAAAAAAAAAACTACCTCAGGATAGAACGTGCTGCTTATCTTAATAATTAATATTGCTTACAAATAATCACACACGGAAATGAAATGAAAAATATTTATTTAGATAACATATGGAATATTGGTATACATATAGCGCATTTTTTTACAAAAGTGGATATTTTTATATTTTGTTTAATTTAAAAAAATATTATTATTTGCTCTATCAAGCATAAACTAAATCTAGCCTGTCAGGAGAAGATATGGCAAAATGAAAACCCTTGCAACTAGGTACATTCTATCTACTTTGAACTGCCGCCACACCCTGGCTAGGAGAAGAAGAAACGGCGACAAAATTTCCTCGGCAACTTGATTAAACTTTTTTATAGTCTTCCTGTTATAGGGATGGAGGCTTGGATTTAAAATCGATGTACCAATTCACTTCCGAAAATATTTTTTTTACTTCAGAAAATAAACTAATATAATCTAGATTAGGTACGTGAACTCATACTCGTAGCGTATTTTTGCATCTTCGTGTGTCAGGAAAATTTGAATTGACTACGTTCAAAAGTTTATTATTTTTACAGTAAACGTAGCTGTGTCTTGCAGCTTAAACTTCAAAAGAATTTCATCTGAAAAAGCTTAAGCGACTATTAAAACATATCACTTACTAGCTGCTGTGTAATTTTTTGACCTTAAATTGAGATATCAGCTATCCTGTCTTTCAAGTAGGATCAAACTGCACAGTGCACACGGTGTGCAAATTGGATTAAAACTAGTTTAGTTGTTTAGTATTAAATAATTCATTTAAATAAAATAAATAATTCATTTTGCAACTGGCTCAGCTGGTTAACATATGAAGAGGTTTACATGGCTCAGGTATATTATTAGATTACATATTACATAGGTATACGCGTAATAACCACGTTGACGAATAACAATGTTTGATTTCGACCACATTAATCACTTATACATTCGTGTTTTTGGTAGGTATATGTAATATTTATTTCTGTGACTAATACCAGTGTATTTGCTAATACCAACGAAATTAGCAAAATAATGTTGTAACTTTGGGGTTAGATCAATTCGTGTAATCTAAGTATCATGTATAATTATACAATAACATCTTCACGCCACTAGGGTAGGCAGAGTGTATCGAGTGCCAGACCTTACGATCATCGTGCATTAACATTGACCTTAAAATTAAAACTTATAATTATTCTCTAAGCATATTTAATGTCGCACAGATTCCAGCTTAATTACTATTAATGTTATATAATCAGAATTATTGCATTTTTATAGTATTAGCATAAGCTTGAACTAGCGCTTGTCGTACCAGCCTTTGATTTACTTTTATAATAACAATGAAAATAACGGTAAATAATAATATGACATATAAAACTTAAGCACTACTTTAAATTATATGTACCCGTGTTGGTTCAAATTCTTTGTGAATGTGTTTTTTGTGAGGAATCACAAAAAAAAAACATCAAACTTTAAATAGGTTATTAATAGACTATCACTAACAAGATTATTAGTGGTAGAGTGCCGTGCGGCAAATTGCCTCGGTAAAGATTCACCGCCTTACTTACTCTTGCCATCATAATAATAGTACACTAGTGACATATGATTTAGGCGAATACAAAACATAGCAAACTGATTTTTTTAATTTTTAATATGAAAGTTTCGCCAAACTGAGACAGTGATGCAACTATGATATCCATAATGTCTATGCCACGGTTGTCTCATACCACCTGAAGCCGTAGCCGCGTCATTATTTGCAGTCTTACCATACAAAAAGCATCACGTCCTGTCCTAGTATGTAAAATCAACCTACATGTTAAAAATACACTCACTTGATGCATTATTTGCTAAAATATCGGCAGTTACGGTATGTTGGTGATATTCGGTATATTTACTCTTTATCACTAGGTGCGAGTTAAGCTAAGAATCGAAAATGAAATTTAAGAAACGCAATAAGTACATACCTTTTTAAACATATTTTTATTGTCAAATAGAAGTTTATTTACTTCCGTTGAATAAGGAATTGAAAATTCTTGAAATGTTCTTCGCACGTAATTCGTACTCATGGTAAGTTGCTCATAACTTCGTATATGGTGTGTAAAGAAATATGAAAAAAAAGACGCAAGTGACCCAAAAAGTCCCAGTTTTCACTTGATTTCTCCTTCAATTCACTCCCGAAGAGTCCTGAAAACAAAATACAATAAAAATTCAAGTACATATTTAAATTTGCATTTTCTTTGTTTTGAACCCGCCACAATTTTAAATGAAAATAGACAATTGTGATTCTTAGGGGTATCACAGACCGGAATGTTGTCAGGTAATTATGAAAATGTTTTGAGTTTTTGCCGCTGTCCCCGATAAGCAACCCTGACATATAATTTTTTAAATATATGCAAGATCAAAATTTTGTATATATACATAGTATGATAATAGACCATGATCGATATCGATGCTTGATCTATTTAAGTTTAGGTAAATGGATAAAAATCATTATTTACCTACCGAATGAAATTGAAACTATCAACTTACTTACTTAGTGTTACTCTGTTGGCTTATAAATAAGGAAATGTAATAAAATAAAAAAATAATAACATAGTAAAAGTTTATTTAGAAACGTTACAATATTTCAGATTAATGCAGTAGGTACAATGATAACCACATATTTTGTCAAAAGACTGTGTTGTTGTCATTAACGCCCACCTCCATGATATACAAAAGACGTCTCTATAATAAATAGATACTTAAAAACTATAATAAATACTTGTGTGTGTGTGTTTGTGTATGTGTGTGTGTATTAAATAATTCCATTTGAGTCAAGTCATAAGTTTTTCAACATCGTCATAATCCAGGTCTTTTATACAAAGCATTATTTTTAAGATATCGAAGTAATAAAAATTATTTTGTTGTATAGTATAGAACTTATGAAGAAATACTGACGCCTCAATACTGTTAGACGAGTTTTTTCAATATTACAGACCTTTTGATTATTACGTTTGGTCTTAAATATATTTAGTTCATAAGAAAGCAGTTAGTGGTTGCGAATTACTGTTTTACAAATATACGACTATCTCACTGACATTAAATAACACTCCTCGTATAATTTTGTTGTTGGATATCGCAAGGGCTTGCTGATCATCACCTTCAATAAAGCTCTTTCTGCTCTTTCCAGGCGGATTAAACGCGTTTTGCATGCCCCTCCCCAGACGGCAATATAATAACATATTATAGAATGTGCCAACGCAGAATAGACAGTTTTGAGTGTAGTCAGGTCCGCACCAACCCTAAGTTTCCTAAAAACGTAGGGTAACTTCCTAATTCGACATATACATAGTGGCATTTACGAATTATATAATAATAATTATATGATGTAATGAAAGGGATTAAAGAATATTTATTTACTTTACACTAGCACATTTTTTAAAATTGTTTGTGGTTTATTATTTACACAAGTTAACTCTTTATATTAATAATAAGATTTATTAGCATTACAAAAAAATGTGATCAGATTACTTTTAAACCACTTTCTTTACTTTAAAGTGAGCACTTAAAAGAATTCTTATTGCGATAGTCTGTGATTGATATTTTCAATGGCAATGGTATCTATTCAAATCTTGACCGAATATTCTTTTTTAGGAACGTAAAATAAAATATCGACAATTGTAACAGTACATCACTATAAAATTGAACACAAAATATGGCGTTCTTGGCAAATATTAGGAATGCCATGACGTCACTTTAAATCGACACCAAAATGAGCAAAGACAAAAATATCGTTATCTCTTTCGGCGTACATCAACATATCAACATTTGTTAAAAATAGATAAAGAGATGTTGTTAAGTTACACGTCGATTCCAACGGTATTTATTAACATAACATTGTTGCACTTCTTTATACATTCCTATTGCTATGGTTGGCAGCCTTAGTTGAAAATATGTATTTAAAAACATGAAGATGTCAATGGTATTCCAATTAATCTTTAAAAATAATTTTTAAAAAAAAAATACTTATTTTAGTTCAAGTATTAATGATAAATGTTTTTGTGTTTCATAGATAGGTATTTGTTAAAAACGTTGACATTTTCACGTCAATAATAAAATACTAAGTATTTCTCAGTAATGCTACCTCATTGTATTTTATATCGTTTAATCGAATACCTGAATTAAGATTTTAACAATTAAAAGTACTTTTGTTAACCTCGAAAGTGATGACGTCACATACAAATGTTTCATGGGTACCACAGACTAGGTACTATAGATGCTAACGCATGTACCAATATACCATGATAGGTACTAAATAAGTTGCTGATTTTATATGTAATGAAATACTTACCTAATTGGATTCGGACTTTGGAGCCAAGAGCCCACTTTGACTGAATCTAATCCTTGCTGTGTGACTTGAGTCTGAAGCAAAGGCTGGAGCCGACCTCGTTTGGTCATTCGCTGGCGTCAACATTGGCGTACCTATCTAAGATGAAAAAAAATATTAGTTTCTAGGTAGATCATTACTTCTTCACATAGTGACGAAGCACTCAAACCACATGTTACTTAGGTAGGTATACAGTTGTGGATCAATGCTTAGATTCTAGGTATTAAATTTATTTATTATTAATTTTTAGCTTTTAATTTTATTTATTACTAGCTGTTATTCGCGACTTTATCAGCGTAGAATAGATAATCTGGATAGCATTTTTGTGTTATAGTTGGTAGTACCACAGAATAAAATGTACTTAAATTATGCGCTTCGGCTTTATTCTTCAAGCTGCGGAAATCCGAATGTATTTTAAAGATATTTATAGAGAGTTGTTATTACATAGTTAATAATTTTGTCTAAATTTGTATTAGATCACCTAATTTTAAAATAAAACTGTAAAGTGTAAAAAATCTGAAAAGTGTAAAGCCGAAGCGCATAATTTAAATAGTAGTGCAATATTATATGATGTTAATTTCGCAATGTACATAAGTGTAAGAAAATAATTTATGTTGCTCATAAAAGGGCTCATTTTAAGACTTTTTTTATAAACAACGTTTTGTATATGCATATCAAATTTCATCAGAATCGATTCAGAGATCTACCTAACCATGCAAGCTTAACAGACTGTTAGCTTGGATCCTCGTAGTATGGATGGATATGGAAGTATGGGTTGTTTTAGCGATAGTCCATTATTAATGGTCAATATTAATAATCTATCTAAGATAAGAAATTGCGTTATTTTAGATCAGTTGCCAGGTAACCGCTGTTATTTTTCAATAGTTAACGAAAATATCTTAGTAACAAAAGAAGACCTAGGTTTCCTTATCTTGTATAGGATAAGTTAGATTGGTTTTAAATATTATAATAACAATACCTTATTTCACATTGCCCTTACAAAGTTTCTTATATTGCGTCTATATAAATCTAAAACTATCACCGGATTAGAACGGGGCCACGGCCAATAAGAATGCCATGGAGAGATAAACAAACACACACACACACACACATACACACATATATAATATATATATATATATATACGGATGTTTCGTCGCTATCAGAGGAGCTGCGTGCTGGCCAGCTATCTTTTGAGATAAAAAAGACGTTGCACTCCGGGAGTGCCGGCCGAAGTGAATTCTCCGAAGGCCGAAGAAAAACCTCAATATTCAGGTTGTGCATTTTTGATATTTTGGAATGGTTAGGAAATTATTGCACGAATTGCTTTAACAGTATGAAAGTACTATCAATTATGCACATTATATTTTCATATCCATGACCTGCCTTTGACTTGACTTTATCTCGTCAAAATAAGACCACGTGACGGCAAAAATAGCAATGAATCCACGTTTTATTTTAGATCTCACGCCGTCTTATTCGCGCATGCGCCCTGCGCCGTCTTACGATCTGACGCAAGTTTAGAAGTTTTTATCCATTCCAAAAAAGTGCGCAACGCCGCTAAAGAAGTTTTAACTTCAAAAATATGTGTGACAGGTACCATAGCATAGTTACGTTGTAATTGAAAGAAAAACAATCAAATAAACAAAACACGCTTTCGCGATTCTTATAATAGTGATTATGTGCTCGTGGGATTGTTCAATGTAATAATTAAATTCTGATAACACACACGAACGGCTGATAGCGCACATCCGTGATATATATCGTAGGTAGGTACCCACTCGTGTTCTGAAATTATTGTAAATTGTATCTGTACATACGATTTTATATTTTATGAGGTTGGAAGATCAACCAGCGGTTAGACTTGCCGAGAAATACATGTGTAGATTAAATATATGAATTAATTAAATAATTAGAATAGAATTAAAAGATAGCAATAAGCTGTTCACCTATCACATATGTGACTTAATGTCTTCAGTCAGTCGCCCTAGTTGTATGCCAACCTCTTCGGGGATAGGATTTAAAGATACTTTTTATGGTAACTTGAGGCTGGGATGTTCAGTCTCTTGCGTAAGAAAACGCCTACCTTACTGTTCGATAGTAGCGAACACTGACTTTAAAGCAGTAGAATTAATGTTATGTAAGGCGTTGGTTTTTATTTTATTTTTTATTTTTATTTTATTTTATAATGTCAACAAAAAATCCACAGCACAAATTTCAAAGTAAACTTAATCTAACAAATACATTAAACATAGGCCAATTACGGCTTTTCATTTTGTTTTCTATACAGTTTGCTATTGTTTAACGGCAAAATGACACAGTAAAATATTATATTAAAAAAATCAATTTTAATAACTTTTTATATGTAAGTATAGAAAGAAACAAAAAAAAACGAAATTAACATAATATTACTACTAAAAAGCTAACGAAACAAAAACCACTCCAGTGCTAAAAAATGATTGAAAATAAATAAAAATATGAGAAAATAAAATATAACAGATAATTAAAAATGTGTGATGTTAAACTTATATTTATTGTGTTTAAATATTGTTTACCGTACAGTTCAGTAACTACGTGATGCATCCAATCGTTTCAGTTGTTTAACTTGAGTCTTCATTACGTTTAAAAACATTTTTGGAGCTATGAAAAATGTCAATGTCAGCGAAAAGTTTGTTATAAGTAGTCGACAAACGCAATGCACAATTGTAAGACTTATAATTTGTCCTCACCACCGGTACATCAAATAATAAATTTAATCTAGACATAACTATTTATTATAGGGCATTTACTATACATTTATTTACAATACCTAATTTATTTATCTAAAATTACAAAAAAAAATAGTATTTAAAAACACCATTATTTTCGCCGTCCATCCTAGCATTCTACCAAATAAGATTTTCTATAGGTGCGTTTCATACAAGAGTCATACATCATCAAACCAAATAAAGCTCTGTACTTTTCGGATGGGCGGCGGTGCCGGTGCCCTACCTGGGGGGCACGGCAAACATTTACGTATTTATAGTATTAGTATGGACAGTGTTCGGGGATATGGGCGGGAAGTTTTTTTTACGAATGTGTTTTTTTGTTAAAAATCAAATGTTGTTCTAGAAAGCTCAAGTTTTGTATGTTAATTAGGTAGTAATTAGTATCTCCCGCGTTGGTCGGTCCGGGTCCTCAATACCTATCTATATAATGGACCATCTGCCGTCCTACCTGGCAGCTCGTAAAAGGCGATCAAAGGCGGTTAGATTTGCCCGGATAGAGATCCATCATCTGACCTATTCCTGCCGGTCTGGATCTTCCTAACCCGCGGCCACAGGACGGCGACGCATCTAATACATGATATTATACCTAAGGTCTGTAGGCTGCGGTCCTCAATTAACTTCAACAAAACAGTAACAAAAAAATTAAAACTTGAAAATCGTATTGGTACCCTAGTTTATGATTCTATGAGTGCCTTTGTTTAAGAGTGCTATTTGGTGGTTAGGTAATGCAGTAATCTTAATATGCAATGTATCTAGAAGGCATATAGGTACATTTCCACTTTCCACAATGTATTAATTATCATCAAGCAATTAGAAAAATATTGTTTTGTTTCATGTTTCAAAACATTAATTTGGTTTTGGTCATATTAAACAACGGTGAAGTTTGAAGTTACGTGAAGAAAAGTTGAGAAGACGTGTAGATAATCAAAATATGACTCGTACTGTTAAAAAGTTATTAACTATGTCAGGTAGATAGTAGGTCCGTGCCGGCCAGTGCCTGTCGGGCGGACTTGAACAAATAATTCAAAACCAAAATTAGCCAAATCGGTTTAGCCGTTTTTGAGTTTTAGCGTGACTATTAGCAATTTATTTATATACTAATCAATTGCATTTATACACTAACCGAACTAGCAGACTTCGTATAGCTTGACATTAACAGCTACTACATAATATTTGATGTTCCGATAGTAGGTACCTAGCGCAGTCTGCCGGATCCATTGTAAAACATTCCAAAATTAACTACTTACAAACAAAAAATAATAAAAAAAACATTTACCAGTGGACAAAATTGTGAATCTAATCCATTCTCGAATCCCCTTGAACACACACATGTAAATTTATCTAAATCGCTTCAGTCGTTTAGAAGGAGTTCAGTAACATACACACGCACACAAGAAATGTTAGTACATGTAAAGATCGATTGCATAACACGGTGTAAAAGAAAATTAAAAATAATGTATTTTTAAAAAAGTAGCAATTGAACTTAGCAACATCATTTTCTATTTTAGTGTAGATATTTTGTACATTTGATTTAGATCAGTTTCGAATGAAACCTGAAAATGCATTAAAAACTCATTACTTCCTTATTACAAGCGTCGTCGTGTTTCAATGTAGGGCGTTTATCGAGCATTACATACTAGCTGTTGAGTGCGGCTTCGCCCCGTTTTTACAGGAACCCGTTTTGCGATCGGGATTTAAAGTAGCCTATATGTTAAATGATCCAGGTCACAATCTATCTGTGTTCTAAATTTCAGACAAATCCGTTCAGCCATTCGAGTGTGAAAGAGTAACAAACATACACACATCCTTACAAACTTTCGCACTTATAACATTAATAGGATTATTAGGATTAGTATTTAAGATATCAATACAATAAAACAAAAATATAATTAAGTTTATTTCATAAAATCACAGACTATTGACTATCGGCCACTCTGACGTCACGTCCGCACACAATTATCAACCGATTTATGTTCGTTGTGTTTCTTTGTCCTGTACCAATGAACTTTACGGAATTAAATGATATGAGATTTTTTTGCGAACAGAAACTTTCCGGATAGTTCCGGTTATATTGGATTAAGATCTACAAAGTGGTTTTCGAGTTAAATTTAATATTGAATATTTTTGTTTACATACCTACCATTCTAAGCGTATGTACACTAATAAAAATTCTACTCTCCGTCCTGTGTTGTATACCTACCTACCTACCTACCTACACACTACACACTAGAGCGAATACCACTTTTAATAAAACATCGGTTCTGTAACCTCAAATGGGTGAACGCGCATCTTATACAACATACCTAGGTACCTACCTGTCTATTTATAAATTAGTAATATTTATAAATTTTAATGAGTGAAACCACATACTTGACAATAATAATTTCAATACTGCGATGTATATATCCATACATAATGTACCTATACTTAATGACATGTAAGTATTTGATATAAAAAAATTGGATATGTTCACAAAATTATCAATAATATGTAATTGTTGTTTTCGTTATTTTTGATCTCTTTACAATTTACATCTCTATGAGATAATATTTATGTACTTAACCTAATAAAATATGTTTATGTAGTTACATAATATTTATTTTGATATTTTTATTATCTATAGGAACATTGGTAAAGGGAACGGGCTTAATTGAAAATTGCCAGTTTTTTTTTTCGATGCTTGTTTATATAGGACACTTACACTTCAATCAGCCGTTATATTGTTTACCAATCAAGTTTTAGATATGCATTACAACAACGCATGTTACACATTCCTTACTTGTGTTTACCCAAACACCAATGTGATGGTAGAGCGTGAAAATATCGATACGATATTTATAGATATATTTTTATAACTAGCTCATAGCCATCGTAATGACAATATTATTGCACGCTTAAAACTATGCTATAAATAAGTTGTAATTATATAACTATATTTGGTATAATCGTTTGAAGAATTCCTCCGTGAGATACCGTTTTCCACATCATCGACTTTCTCCAGTTGCAGAATATATGCTAAAGTACTGTGATATAGTACCATTACGCATAATGTTAATATTATCTGTAACAGAAACAAATTCCATTATTACATAAATGCTAAAATTTTTGAAGCCGTTTGGACGTTTTCCTTTTTTTATGATATCAGAAGTCAAACAAGCAGACGGATTTTCTAATGGTAAGAAATTCGCGCCACCTAGACACCAAAGGTGATAACGGTGCACTGCCAAACTGCCAGGATGTTAGGCCTCGAGCAAAAGTGACTTTAACGGCTACCTTGCCCCTTAAACCGGAACACGTCAACGCCAAGCACTGACGTTATGACGGCCGGAATAGGTAAGGCGGTGATACTAATTCGGGCGGGATTTCGTAATTTCAAAAATTACGAAATCTTAAAATTTCTAAATGCATTTTTTTATTTTTTTTATTTCTGTGACTACAAAGTCTTTTTTAAATTATAGATTTTATGTATCAGATCATGATCGGCATTTTTCCGTTACCCGAATAAAGTCACTCAAGACTAACCCATAATAGTAGTACCTAGTAGGTACTTACTACCTAGTGGTAGTAAGCATGATAGTAAGGAATATTAAAGCCTCTGTCTTCTGTGTTGATTTTTCATATTATTCTTATCATTCTGAACATAAAATAAAAATATGTGCCAATAACATACTACTTGTTTCTAAAGTTTTCGAATCGCGTACAGAAAAAAACAACATTTTTAAAAAAGGTCGATTCGCACATTTTGTGTTATTCAAATTCGTGCGAATCATCCAATGACCCATAAGCTTAAGTCGCTGCAAGACTCTGCCACCTAGTAGTTAGTGACGGTAGGTAAGCCCATGCTCCCCCCCAAGGGTCCGAGCCTTGTCGTGGCGGGGGGGACTGAGTAGCTGGGGTCGAGAGCAGGGACCCCGGTGAAACCAATTCGGACTACGGAGGGCACTCCTCAGTACCCCTCTCTGCTCAAGAGGGGACACGAGGAGCGCACACAGGGTGGTGGGCCATTTGGCCCGCGCGGGATGGCGGCAGTACGGTCCGCGGAGAAGGGGGGCGGGCTTTCCATCTAGCCCGCCCGGTCGAGATGTGGTTGCGGCAGGTACGGGGGTGCCTGTCGCCACTGGAACCCCCGAAGTGGTGCACGTTGTGTCTCCGTGTACCACTTCAGACGATATGCGGCCCCTATTGAGTGGGGCTGCCGGAAGGGGATCGTCAGATCCAGCGCCGCCGGGGCAGTGGAAGAGTGCCAAAGCGTCCCCACAGCCCCGGTACGTGGCTAAGGGGAGGACACCGTGGGGTTTTAGTGAGTAGGACTCTCACATAACTTTCGGGGGAAGTGGCGAGTATCCATGACGCCTCTAACGAGCGGCCCGGCAGGAAGGCAGATGGTCTATTCTGCAAAGTAGCTCGGACCAACACGGGGGAAAATTAAATGTCAAAAAAGTTTTTCAAACATTCGAATTAAAGTATTATATAAGCCAATAAAAAATGGGAGGCTGTCTGAAGCTCTTATAAACTAAACCATTGAATAGATGAATGGAAATGTTGTTGGATGTTATCTGTGACCTCTTTTTTATATATTTCTATATTATAAAAATCAATTGATGTTTGTTAGTTTCGCTAAAACTCGAGAACGTGTGAACCGATTTGGCTAAATTTGGTTTTGAATTATTTGTTCAAGGCTAGGGAAGGTTTAAAAGGGCACACCTTTAGTTTGTGTGTAGAACGCTAATATTTTTCAAACAAATGCTTATAAAGTTCGTTAAATGAAAAATTAAAACATTATACATACTATATTTGAGACAAAGTAGTTGGTCATGATAAATGGAGATGGTGTTCTTATCAAAAATAATTTATATCGAATAACTTAAATTTAAAATTTATTTTGGTCCAATGAGCCACCACTAGTATAAATAATTCAATAAAACGCTCTTTGCTAACGCTTGCTATGGAGTCCTGAGGGAATCGATAAAAATATTCAATTTTTGGATGACTTTAGACAGCATTACAATTATTAAAGTCCGTTTGTTGCAGTTACTGTGCCTAAATTACCGATCGACCGACCGTAGTTAATGGGGATATCAAGGATAGGAATGCTGTGTTGCTGAAATAAAGAGACACGTCACAAGTACCTAGTGTAGGGGCTACAAAAATTAAACGAATTTCTATTTCTAATTACCTACACCGTATGTACCTACCTACTGTACTGCGCGGGCGGTTGAATTAAGTAAAAGTCACTTGTTTATTAGGTACCTACTAAACGTATGAAATGCTTAAGTTCAGATCTAGCATAAGCAAGGCTTTATTTAATGATATAGTACTTAAATACAATACTTATTTTCGAATTAAAGTAGGTAGAATTTTTTTCTTTTATCATATAGGTAATTACTACTTTTATATAAAATAATCATCCTTATCACATCATCTACCTGCCATTAAAATTCTCATTAAAATCGGTTTAGACACACAGACATCAATAGCAAAAAATGTTATTTTGGTTTATATACTTACCTACTTACATTCATAAAATATGCATCTAGTAGAAACGGTTATTTTAACATTTAACATAAGAAACAGACACTCTAATTTCATTCGTTGGTATAGATGTATAAATTAAGTTTGAATCAAGTATGACTATTTTACTAATTTCTGGATGTTCCCAGTGGCTGGAAGTAAAATGCCGAATGAAATGATTAAGCAGCTCTCCAGTCGAGGGTTCGGCCGCGGGAAGCACTAGCCAAATGGATGACGCGCTACCAATAACAATTATGGTTTTCAAATTGATGATACAAAAGTTATTAGCTATTTTATTATGATTATTGTCACAATTAGAATGATCACAAATTCATAGTAGCTTCATCCCCCTGTCTTAATAACATACACTGAGGAACTATTAGCTTCTAGAAGATTACGAATGTCTGGTTTATCATTACTCTCGATCTTAACTATTATAAAACAATAATAACATAATCAACATCTTGTGAATTATTCATGTAGAACCGCTTTGATCCTATTACATGACGCGCAAAAGTGTATAATACCTAACCTTAATTAGAGTAGAACTTATACTCTTCATCGTCGGCATTTGCTGGAACTCCGTTGTATATATACACAGTTTCAATGTTTGCTACATTTGACTTTTACAAATTCACTCTGTGTTAATAATTAATTGGAGTTCTGTTGCTCCTGATGTTAACACGTTATTTTCTATACCTACACGTGAAGTGAACACTTTCTAAACAATTTCGTCGCCAATAGTAAGCAGCTTGGCTCCATTGTGCTGCTCAACCGTGCTGCTGCACCTGCACTTCGCACATTATTTCCAAGGCCAGAATGATTACTCTCATTCCAAGGGCAGTATGGTTACTCTCATTTCAAGGGCAGTATGGTTACTCTTATTCCAAGGGCAGTATGGTTACTCTCATTCCAAGGGCAGCATGGTTACTCTCATTCCAAGGGCAGTATGGTTACTCTCATTCCAAGGACAGTATGGTTACTCTCATTCCAAGGGCAGCATGGTTACTCTCATTCCAAGGGCAGTATGGTTACTCTCATTCCAAGGGCAGTATGGTTACTCTCATTCCAAGGGCAGCATGGTTACTCTCATTCCAAGGGCAGTATGGTTACTCTCATTCCAAGGGCAGTATGGTTACTCTTGCATATCTATATCATGCGAATTGGAAATTGGAATCGTACATGTCGTTTCAGGTAATTTTGAACACAGTTGTAGCAAGTTACTAACATTTAAATACAAATAAATTTAACGATTCATATTTTTCTTTCGGCTGCTGTTTTTTAATGTATGTTAACCGATTTCTCCGTCATATTGAACCGATTTCAAAAAATTAGTATATATATGAAACAGCGTACTTCCAAGGTGATCCTATGTGTCAAGTCAGGATCCGATGATGAAATCCCAGAAAAATCGGAGAAAGTATTGAGTGTGTTGTTAGATAATTAGCCATTGAGATCAAAGTCGGTTTTTGCAGTTTTACTGCCCTTAAATTATTTTATTTGCAAAAGTCGATAGTAAAAAATGCTGACTGCCACTTATTTCACAGATGTAACAGATACCAAATTCTACATAATATGAACCCTTCTAGTTTGCATGGCAATGCGGTGGTGGGTAACGGTCAATCTCAGCAATCTGTCTGCAGATAGAGGTAGACCCACTTGAGTTTTGTTGCTATGAGTATGATATTTTTGTTTATTATTGTAAAACAATCCTGGATAACAGTGAAGTAGCCCTATCCCTTTTCTTAGTTATGTTACTGGAATCGGCTGTAAGTAAGAACAAGTCGTCGCCGCCGTAATCAAAACATTTGAGATTAAACTTATACGTAGTCTCTTCACCACGGGCCATAATGGTCCATGACCCACGTTCACGATCGTGTAGAGGTGGTAATTGCCTATGATCGGCCATGATGGATTGTAATCTAGCGTGATTTCGGACAATCATCAAAGGAAATTCGGGCCATGATTGCCGGCGCCTCTAAACGATCGTCGATTACTTAGGTCATACTTGTCTGTATATTGATATAAATCGCAGACGTTATCTTGCGTCTTTCTATATTCGATTCCCCCCACTTCTTGTACGATTTCAATGTGTCTAAAAGCGAATATTGTTACTTTTATTTGTTTGTCATAATATCGTTACGTCCTCGAGCAAAAGTAAATTTACCGGCTACCTTACCCTCCAATCCGGAACACGTCAACGACAAGCATTGGACGTTATGGCGGCAAGAATAGGTGAGGCGGTGGTAACAAACCGGGCGAGTCGCTGAAAATCTCTACCACCTAGTAGGATGTTACGGTGTTAGTGACGATAAGCCTATGCTCGCCTTAAACGAGCTGCCTGACAGGAAGGCAGATTGTCTATTCTGCAAAGGAGCCCGACCAACACAGGAAAAAATGTATATGCTTTTTCAAATACCTAATAAAATGTTTTAAAATACCCATAAAATAACGAAGAAAACGTATAATATAATATTAGAATCTGCAACCTCCTCCTTTTTATTACTCGGTTAAAAACTAATGTTCGATAGTCGAGTCGGGACATATTGGAATATTGTAGTATTGGTAGAAAGAAAGAAAGAAAATTATTTATTTGCGGAATATGTGTGTAAACTCCTAAATCGTGTGCCAAATTGTGATCGGAGTGATAATTGTTACCATAACTACCTACATGAAAAGAATAAAAATTGGGTAACATGTGTTTTACTGAGAGTGACAAAGTCAGGATTACTTTTTAACTTGTCACTGGAATGACAGTCACGGCTACTGAAAAGTAACGGTTTAGCACATATCTAAAGTTAAGTTAAGAATGTCATCATGAAAATGAACCAAATATTATTACAAAACATTCCAGCATAGTAATGTATATATGCATATATAGTATATAAAATCTTATGAATAAAATGCAGTTGTTAACGAAACGTAATAACAATTGATACACTGAACTTAACATTCCATTTTTAGAATCGCAATTAGCGTTAGATCGTTAGAAAGTCTGCCTACATTAGACTTATTTATCTATGCTACATCCGAAAATACATGATGTCACTTTTATCAATTAAAGCGTGATGTATTTCATAATTCGTTACAATGTTTCACAAAATTTTGAGTTACAAAACAACAAAGATATCGAAAGAATGGGAACGGTCAAAAAACATAGGTAAGGCATTCATTATGCCAGGGCTTCCCAAACTTATCTCTACTGTGACGCCCTTAGGACATGCTATTTTTAAATGACGCCCTGGGGAGAAGAGAGGGGGTTTCTATGGATCAAAAATACTCATCACTTATACTACAATCTCTATTAGCTTTTACGACTCCCCTTAACCCAGCCCGCACCCCGTGGCCTAAAACTAGTTACCAGTTACAATAAGGACAACCCTAGTAACAGGTTCTGGTGGGTTCGTAACTAGCTCCACTCGGTTGTATTTGACCCGCGACGCCCCTGGGACAGTGCCACGACGCCCTAGGGCGTCGCGACGCATAGTTTGGAAAGCCCTGCATTATGCGATTTAGTTTGCAATTTTAAAATTTAAATAGTGTTATTAGTTTTTTATGCACTTCGGAAACTCTAGGACCCGCGGAAGTCGGAAGCCACTTTAGAGGCTGTTTTATTTACAGTTTGAATTAAAATACCTACTCTAAGTACCTAAGTAGACATTGTGCGCTACGAGTCAGCGACTACAGCGCGTCCGTTCACTTTTATTTTTAAATCCAATTTTTTCCACCGCTTTAAATTAGTACTAATGCTTGTTTATGAGGGACACAGACTCTGACGCGCATTTCCTATACGCATTTACTTGTTAATGTTACTGCGGATTAAAGAATCCCCAACGGAGAAAGAAGGGTGTTGAAAGTTTGACGTGTCTGTGTGTGCGTCTGTCTGTGGCATCATAACTTGTGAACTAGTGGACCGTTTTCAAAGTGTTTCTTTTTTGTTTCACAGCTGAATTGATCGAAATGATTCTTGCTTCTTACCATTTTTTTAATATAGGTTTTATCGAGGGTTATTGGAAATTTTTCAATAACCTCCGATCGACTTACCTATATCAATTATTTAAAAATTCAAAATAGCTTTAAATACGTACATCTATACAAAGATTCTTGTAACGCGTCTATATAATTCTAAAAACTACCACCAGATCGGAACGCGGTCACTCACTGAGAAGATCCGGCGAAAGAAACTCAGCGGGCTTGTCTTTTTTTATGATTCTTATTTACAAAAGTTTATTATATTTATAATTAGTTTGTAAAGATTGGTATGAGGAGCAATTAATCCCAAGCATTTCTGTCTTCTAAATATTCTGAAATCTTAATAACCCTTACCATACAACTTCATTTTAATACATTTTTTTAAATTTTATTAAATGGTAAGGCTTTAATACGCTCGAGAAGTTTGTTATAAAAACGTATAACGTATACATTGGCCCATGAAAGAATATCTGATTCTGTGGAGACGAGACTAACAAGATTGTTATTATTCCATGTGTTTACCGCATGTACCTAGTACATCACAATTTTTCTTAAAGAAATTCATATTTTTATGGACATATGACAAGTTTAATCATATCTACTATTAACAAATTAATCTGCTTGTTTGCCTTCGTAGCTTATTAATGCTCCAGGCTCCTTACAATATCAAGATAGTCAGACCAAGCTTGGTGTTGGATCACTAAGTAGGTACTACCGTGACTATGATTAGCTGACTTTTGCAATGTCTCGCCCGCACCACCAGTGCCCTATTTGTTTCTGCCGCCAAAACGTTAGGTCTCAGGCGGGAATCGCTAAATGTCATGGTCGCTAGGGGTATAACTCTGTGTTGTCTATTTCTGTAATACCTATGTTAATGTTCGTTAAAGCTCGACGAAAAATGTTCCTGGAAATATTTTTCCAGGAACAGTTTTCACTGGTTCGGTGTGTGGTAGGTGCTGTTTAGCAAAATCCCTGGGTAAGGATGCACCGCCTCACCTATTCTTGCCGCCATGTTCCTAGTGTCATGTCCGGTCCGGATGGGCAGCCTGTAGACTTTCATTATAAACGTAACAACCCGGTCATAAGATACCGGCGCACCTGTAACATCTATGGTGTCTGTCTATAAGCCATGGTTGTTTCGTAACATAAGTAGAGCCATGTGCCGTTGTTCGCTACCTTACCACATAGGAAAGTGAAATAATCACTAGTTTTTGCCCAAATTGTTAAATGAAGATATCATTGGCAGACGGAACTGAGTCCACCGTCTCAGCTAACACTAGTTGAGACTACCTACATACACTATTAGTAAAAAAAGTACCGGGGATGGGTTGTTATTGTTAATGACCTAAATTCACATTTTTACTTTTTTGTCGTTATTAGATAGCACAACTGTTTTAGGTACATTTTGAGTTTCAGCTGTAATTGATATTAAATACATTACTGTTTTTATTTTTATCGTAATATTTATAGTCTAAGATCCGAAGTTAGGTCGACCTACACCGAGCTGGTAATAGGATGAAATCGGTTTTATAGCAAATTTAGTATTATTAGGTATCCGATCCTGTGAAAGTAACTAGCATCGACAATTATCTGTTTATACCTGCCAATCCAGATAAACAACAACCAACCCAAGTTCTGCAACTTCGTCTTATTTCTACCTTAAGTCGGGATAAAATCTTAGTATTGCACCAATTAATGAATAAAAAACATTTTAAAAATAAAAAAATGTCCAGGATTTTTCCAGGCAACCCATTTTTAACATATTTTCTGATGTACTAAATACGAGCAGTACCTATACATATTTGTTATCAAATGTCCATGTCCTACAAAACAAACATAGTCATTGAAATCTGACATTTTTTGTGAAAATTTTAATTTTAACATTATACTATTTACCGACGTTTTTTATTTTACTTTAATTTAATTTTCGATATTATTAGTTATTTATTATAATTTTATTACCGAATTTATTTTGCATTTCTTACTTTTTTTAAATTGTATTCCCTGTTTTTAGGGAAAAACCATAACCTGGTCTTACTCATCTATTATTATTTTTTTAACTACCTGCATGTTTTGTTTATATTATTGTCATACCTACATTAGGATGCTGTTGATAGAGGATTTGTTTATGTATTTGTTATGTGTTTGTTTTTTTCATGCAATGTTTGATGTAAGGTGTTTTAAAGGTTGTAATAATAATTAATGTGCTTGTAAAAAATGATTATAATGTATTTTACTGTTGACGTATTTCACGTGTTGCGAATGTACCTACGAAATAAAGACGACAAATTTAAAAATAAATTGAAATTTAAAATTGTTATAAAACCGGTTTCATCCTATTATCAGCTCTGTGTAGGTCGACCTAATCTTCGGATCTTCGACTATTAGTGAGTATTGCGAATTTCATAATGGATAAAAACATCGGACTAAGATTTTGTCTTAAATTTTGCATCGCCAATGGAATTTCGTGTTCGAGTCAATGAAAATGTTACAAAAGGCTTACGGTGAATCTCTATTAAATCTGAAGTTCAAACACGTATGTAAACATTACCTTCTTTATTTTTAATGACTATTAGGCACAAAGTTAACACATTTATGTATGAAGAACTGTTAAACAAGTCGTCATACTAGAACAGGTACCTACACACTTTTTTTTTTAATTTATAGGAAGGCAAACAAGCAGACGGATTTCCTGATGGTAAAAAATTCACGCCGCCTAGAGACACCAAAGATGGTAATGTTGCGTTGCCAACCTGAGGTCAGGATGTTAGGCCTCGAGCAAAAGTAAGTTTACCGGCTACCTACCTTACCCTTCGAACCGAAACACGCATTGACGTTATGGCGGCAAGAATAGGTAGAGCGGTGGTACCAATCCGGGCGAGTCGCTGCGAAACTCTACCACCTAGTAAAACTTTTACTTTTATTTTTTAACGAACACAAAAAGGAAAGTTATGATCTGGGGGGTTACCATAAGCTCTTAAAACAGTACTATTTCAACAATACTAATAATTGTCAGTCGACAAAGACAACCTTATGACGTATACCATAAAGTTGCTTATAAAGGCAGACATTTAGCAAGATGGAAATAATACTGCTATAAGCGTTCATGGTAGGGCCCCTGATCAGAAAGGGTAAAGAAGAGTAGTAGGTAGGTATACGGCTTTCACAAATGCTAATTAAAGCCCGGTGAAGTTGTAAAAACCGCGAGGTTGGCAACACATTAGTCATTCCAAAAAAAAAAAGGTGCTAATAGTTAATACAACTTTGTAATGTTACTTTTTGATTAGATAGTTTTACATTATATAATATATATAAATACAATTACTTATTTTGTGAAAGACATCGTTACCTATGTAGGTATTGTTTTTTTTCAGGTGAACTTTTTCCTGACAAAACGACAAAAACAATTATCAAAATTGGATCAACCGTTCATTCGTGATGCGGTGACCAAAGGAAATGGGGATGCACTTTTACGTATAAAAAGATTGAATTAGAGATTTACAAATATTTTGTTTAAAAATTCAGTAGGTAGGAAGTCCGTCGTAACTCGTAAACATGTATTTGACGAAAACGGATTTGCGAACGTATTTGACTATTGTTCGATCAAATGTAGTAGGTATTACAAAAATATACTTACAGTTTTGAGTGCCATAGTGAGCAAGACATTTGTTTATGATACAACAAAGATAATGCTATTGAGCTCAGCTATTGAGCACACATCGCAGTAACAACCTCCTTCCGCGGCGTCGTCATTTCAAGTGACAGTTTATTTTATGATGTACCTATATCTAATAGTTCACACTGCGTAAGTCGCTCGGTTTAATTAAAACAAACTATTGTTAACTTCCGAATTGATGCTTTGTTAGTCGAGTAGGTAGTTAGGGTTAGTTATATTTTAATTTATCTTTGTTTCTTCATCTTGATCTTTGGGGGTCAATTACCGAGATGATACTAGGGTTCCCAACCATACTTTTAAAAACAGTATTATACTGTTTTTCACTATATTATACTTTTTACTGTTGAACAAAAATAAAGTACTTAGGTATACGAAATACTGTTTTCAGCATCAATATGTCGAACACGAATGAAGCGAATCTTAATTTGTATAGACTCAATATTGATATGGATGATTTATATTCAGAATTAACTAAGTTTAAAGTAATTTATGAAAAAGTATCAAAAAACAAAGATTTTTTCGAAATGAGTACTGGTCAAAAGTGGAGCCATTTATTAGTTCATTTATCAGTAACATTTCTGACGAATTAAAAAATTATATCTTATCTACTTTCTGATCCCGCTACCTCTGCATTTACAGAAAGAGTTTTTTCAGTAATGAATGCAAAGTTGCGGGAAGACAGAAACAGAGCTTCAATTAATTTAATAAAAAATGAGCTCCTTATTTATTTTAATTATAGTTTTGATTGTAGTGAGGCTTATCAAGATTTCAAAAATGACTCTAAATTGATAAGTTGCGCGAGAAGCACTAAAAAATATGTCTTTAAAAAATAATAAAATAAAATACTGTTAATTTTCGTAAAATACTGTTTATTTCTTGTAAAAAAAGTTGGTAACCCTAGATGATACTTAAGTAGGTATATGATATATCATCAACATGTAGGTAGAATATCTTTTTGTTTATAAATATAATCTCTGATTTACTTAGAAAATGACACCCTTAGTGTTAGGAAGTTTTTTTAAGTAGGTAGGTAACTGCAGTTTTTTTTACAAAAAGCTGATGGCTTATGGATATTGAACAAAATCTATACCTACCAACTTTAACATCAGATGATTCGAAACATCTTTATAATAGTCATTTAATTTAGCTAGGTATACCTACCTGGTAGATAACTAGGTATTACATAATTAATTAATAGTATTGAAATTGAGTGAAGCGAGTAAATTTTCTTTGTAAAGAACACTAAATTGAGTTTAAAGAAAACACAATTAGTATAAAATATTAATAATAATTAAGCACAGTGAAACTTCAGCAACCGATTCGTACTATTTCATTGGGTACCTACCACGTCGCAGGTACAGGTTCTATACTGGAACTTAGCGGTTATTGCCATTTTCATGATACCTGGATACCGCTTCTAAAGGGACGGCCAAAGGAATTCCTTGATAACGGGACCGCTATGTGCCGACACGTAGCATATACCTACCTGTATTAATACTGATCAATACCTAGACCTGATTAAGATACCCGTTAAATACAAGTGTGGCGTTGCAATTTTTCGTTTTTAGGTATCGGTATCATTTAAACTTGTCAAGTAGGAACAAAAATATATTTGATTTAGGAAAAATATTAGGTAATATATTTTTGGTACCAGTATTATTGAACCAGTACCGGTATGAAACCCTTAAACCATTAATACCGGTACTAAGACTGGTATCGTTACCAACAGGATAGGCAACGGCTTTGGTGTCGGTAACGCTTCAAGGCCGTCACCACCAGTTTCCAAAAATGTCGGTATTTCAAGCCCTGGGCATAACAGAGTTCGAAAATAGGAGACATAACCCTGTAATGACTACTGGTAAACCCATCGAGTTTCGACTTTCGTTGGATTCCTCTTGACTAGATCTGTTCACATTTTCTGATGGCAACGACTTCATGAAAGAACTAAGTTGTGACTGATAGATCATATATAGTTGTGAGTGTGTGTGTCTGTTTGTGGCATCATAATTTTTAAACGGGTGGAACGATTTCAATATATAATCATACTAGCTGCTCGCCCTCGCTTCGCTTCGGTTCAAGAATTAAAATCCTGCTAATATTATAAATGCGAAAGTTTGTGATTTAGTATGATAAACGAATGGCTTTAACGTCACTGGCGTGTACCTAGTACGGTACCTACACTGCATTTCAAAATAAAACTAGTTTTCCCCTGTGGCTGTTCCTGCCAAATTTGCATAACCTGTCTGTCAATAAACATGTTATTGTTAAAAATTTACAAAAACCCTTTCCAAATCCGGTAATGTCCGGATTTAAGTAAAAGTTCGTATCGACACACACAGACACACACAACACACACAAGCACATACACACGTGACAACTTCCTGACCTACATCCAGAAATACAGACACCTAGTTATGTAGAATCGAAGCTAAAATTTATTAAACTCGGTGTATACATTTTACCTATACCAACACACAGACAACTACACTTTCGCATATGTAATATTAGTAGGTATGAATAAGTTAGGTTCGCATAAAGTAGGTAATAACAGCTGTCTTGCCATTTGCCCTTTGTAACCCACCGATAACAACTTTGGATAATGAAAGGTCTTTAAACTATTTGCCCAGTTATTAATACGTAGGTACCTAACAATAAATCCCTTGTGTTTAGTTTGATGAAAACACATAACTTTTAGTATATTAATTTTGATGAAACGTGTTATAAAATAGGCACAATGTTTACGGGAATTCAAACAAGAAAACGTATTTCCTGATAGTAACAAATACACGTCGTTTACGTAGATTCCATAGTAAAAGATGTCGAAGGTGCATTGACAACCAGAAGCTAGTATTTTCACAAGAAAGTCTGTATTGCCTTGAAACTGGAACAGGACAACGGCGAGTACTGAAGGTATGACTACAGAACCGTTAAGGCGATGATGTCTGCAGGCCTTAACGCTATTAGAAAATCAGCCTACTTGTTTGTATTTCAGCCTTAAATAAAATGCCTATTCATAAATATACAATATTCATTTGTAACGTTTTCGTTCGTAGGTTAACCTAATACGTATTACAACTACGTCACTTTATGACTAAAACAAATCGGGAGATAAAAATGCATGTCCGCTGTAGTCACCAAAGACGGCAATGGTAGATCTTCAACGCAATTAAACGTACCAGCTACCGCTCTGGCTGACATGGCTGCAGAGATAACCTTACATCTGTGGCGACCATTTTGCACGACATGGCGCATCCGTGACGCTGATCAGGCTGGTACTGCGCTACATCCGGCTATGTAATAAAGTAACAATATCTCTCTAGGTCATGGTATTAGTAATAAAAACGGAGGTCCTGGGTAGGAAGTATTCGACCCAATGGGACCAAGATGGTGTTAACACAGTACTAAATATTTCTTTATCTTGTAGGGCCAAACATCCGTTGTCAGTCACGTTCTCATAGATTAGAAAAAAAGCACGTACCTAAGTACATAACTAGTGCTGGCTCCACACGTGGCTATTTGTGTAGTTAATCGGTTTTTGATGTAACTGTCAAAATATTCGACTTATGGGCAGATAGGCGAAACCTAATTCTATCAAACGTCAACACATGAAAGCAAATGCCAAACAATTATCTCCTTTTTAACACCAAAAGAATAAATTTGTTGTGACAAATTAAATATTACGTTTATAACAAGTGAAGTTTAAACTTGCAGCTGGACTTTATTATTTTATCGTAACTTACTATGTTATGCCTTACGTAAAAAACCGTATGTGGATTAGCATATTCTATGGTTTTTTATTTCTTATTATTTTATTAGGAATGTCAAAACTGCAAATAATATTTATCTATGGAATGTTTGACAGCATTACACACACGAAACAATATGATACGACTCGTTTGTTTAAGGCCGATACGATGGTACTTTATAATAATATCGACGCGAAATACCTATATCGCGAACGAATTTTGGAGGCTGGAAAGAAAGTAGCCACCGGTAACATTTAGCTTTTAAAATGTCTAATGTATTATTATACAAAATATTACCTACTTAGATTTCGGACTTCCTTCTTTATATTACCTTCAACAGATCCACATTATCTAACTAGTTTGTGTTTTTCATTTTTATTTATCTTACTAATTTAAAATAAAAAACGTCTTTAGCTGATAGTTCGAGAACGTCTGTACCTGTTTTAATTTTCTCCTAGTTGTTTAATTTATCTCCCCCTAGCACAATAACTTTATCCTCTTTTATACCATCGTATACGTATGAGTTTTAATCTGAGCCGTTGTTTGTTTTTTGTCCATGTCCAAAACCGAAATTTAATAGACTGTCAAACTCTTGCTAAAGAGTATTTATATTCCTTGTTGTCAAATTCAAAAGTTCAAATCAAAGAGTAAAGTA
>NJDD01000735.1:59036-71213 GCA_002245505.1 Calephelis nemesis
TGACAACTGCATAGACTGCTTACTCTATTCCTATTCATTAATATACTTTATGGATGCAACTATGATATCCATAGTGTCTGTGTCACGTATGTATCATAACATCTGAAGTCGTATCCGTGTCATTATTTGCAGTCTTACCATACAAAAAGCATAACGTCCTATTCTGGTATGTAAAACCATCCTACATGTCAAAAATATACTCACTTGATGCATTTTTTGCAAAATATCGGCAGTTACGGTATGTTGGCTACCGTATACGGTATATTATTTACTCTATCACTACCAGGCTAATAATCGAAACTGAAATTTAAGAAACGTACTAAGTAAGTACATACATACCTTTTTTAACATATTTTTATTGTCACATAGAAGTTTGTTTACTTCCGTTGAGTAAGTAATTGAAAATTCTTTAAATTTTCATCGCTCGTTATGGTAAGTTGCTCATAGCTTCGTATGTGGTGTGTAAAGAAATAAGAAAAAAAGACGCTAATGTCGACTACTCTTCATTTGACATCTCCTTCAATTCACTCATGAAGAGTCCTGAAAACAAAATGAACCCCCTTATTACATACACCCTTACAGCAAAAATGCAATATGCAATTATTTAAATTTGCATTTTCTCCAAGTGTGAAAACTTAACAACCCGAAAATACAAAAATGTTTTTCAACGAAGTCGAGCGTAGTAACTAGTTTAAAAATAATATGAATATGTTTGTATAATGTACTTCGTCGGAATCTACATAGTTTTTGTCTCCTGTACTCAATTTTACGCCTGTGTACTTAAAAGAAAGATTTGAATTTTTGAGAAGTGATTATTAAGAACTTAGATCGAAAGGTAATTTCTCTCTCTTTCTGCGCGTGCCGACTCAAACTTATAGTTTAAGTATAGCTTTATTGGTAATATATGTATGATATATGTATAACATGTATTTTTGTATTTTAGTGCATATTAATTATTTGTATGTATATTTAATGTACTTTATTTAATATGTATATATTATATGAAATAAAACAAAATACTTATTACGAGGGTGCATCCAAAAGTTCTAAGCCCGACCAAGAAAGTGAAAGAAAAGTGGGTCCAAATTTATTTTTATTTTTCGACATAGTCTCCATCAAGCTCAACACACTTCTTCCACCTTGTGTTTTTGTGTTTGACTTGCAACTTGTTTATCCCCTCGAAAAAAAAGATTCCGGAAGGTCGGTGAAAAAGTCGTTTACTGCGACTATCACCTCATCTTTGGTCGAAAATTTCGAGCCACCCAAGTGTTTTTTTAAATTTGGAAATAAATGATAATCCGTGGGGGCTAAATCCAGCGAAAAAGGTGGATGGGGGAGCAATTCGTAGCTACAATCATGGATTACAGACATTGTTTCCACCGAAGTGTGAACACGTGCATTGTCTTGATAAAACAAAACGTTCTTACGCAACATTCCCGGCCTTGTTTCTTTTATTTCTTCCCGGAGTCTTCGTAAAAGGTTACAATAATAACTAGAATTTATAGTTTGACCTTTCGGTAAATAATCTACAAAAATAATGTCCTTCGCATCCCAAAAAACAGAAGCCATGGTTGGTTAGTCGACAAAACGACCTTAGCCTTTTTCGGTGTAGGAGAGTCTGATCTTTTCCACTGTTTTGATTGTTGCTTTGATTCAGGAGTATGGTGGTGAACCCAGCTTTCATCCATGGTAACAAATCTAGACAAAAAGTCCTCGGGATCAGTCTCAAAAAGTTCCAAATAGCTGAAAGCAACCTCGGGACCCAGCGAGCAGAAACCATAAGGAACCCCAACTCTTCCGTTATTATGTGTTGCACCCGGCCATAACTAATGTTTGTTATCTCATCTTACCAATGGTCAAACGTCGGCCACCCAGTACGACATCACCAATTTTATCGTTGTTTTCTTTCGTGGTAGAGGATGCTGCCCACTGGTATTAGAGATCTACCTATAAATAAGTTTAAAAAATGTATCAAAGCAAAATTATGTCAAAAAGGCTATTATACGGTCTCAGAGTATTTGGAAGATGAACATGCTTGGGAATAGAGGTTTTAATCTCCCACTGCAATTTGTAATGCAATTTGTTGTACCTTTTATACAAATTAAAATCAGATCCACTAGTATGGTTCATGTGAATAAAGATTATTCTGATTCTGATTCTGTAGGCCTTCCACTCCTAGGATCATCTTTAATGCTCTCTAGACTTAAACTCAGCTACCCACTTCTTGACACTGGAATACGATGGAGCAGACTCCCCCAAAGTGCTCACCATATCTTGATGGATGGCTTTTGGTGATAGGCCTTTTTTATTGAGGTACTTAACCTCCTGAGACCCCCGGTATCACCAGTGATACGTTCACTATTAAATTTTTTCCACGCTATCTACCGGAGTTCTAAAGTATTTCTTGGATCAACTGTTAGCTAAAGCTTTCTTTTGTTTTTTCATTCACCGTTCGATCGTTCCTTGTCAAAATTTGAATGATTCGTGATCAGTGCAAGTTTGATAATTTTGCGTTACCCGACATGGCGCGTCCGCGTAAAGGTAAATATTATTTTTTGTTATTATCTTTGTGTTGTTATACTATAATCGTAAATAATATATTTTGATATTACTATTTAAACAAATATTTCATAGAAAAGTTTATTAATTATATCAAAATTTAACGTTTTTTTAAGAGTATCATACGTGATACCTTGGGCATTTTGATAAAATTTTTGATTTTTTTTTCACAGGTAACCTATCTGAAAAAGATATCTTACTAGAGTTAAATTTCGATGAGTCAGAGATAGAAGAGGATAGTGATAGCGAAGGTGACCTCCTAACGTGTCCTGAGGATGACATTGGTGAGGAAATCCCGGTTCATAATGAAGAAGAGTGGAATGAATCGGACGATGAACCTGTCTCATCTTTTCACGTACAATCTCAATCATCTCGAAACTTGCGGTCTCGATGGAAACACACCGAAAACTTCGATTTTACCCCACATGAAAACGAATTGAACATGTCATTCGATCCTAGCATCATTGTGAAGAGTTCTTTAGGGTACTTTAGCCATTACATTGATGACCGTTTATTTGAAATTATGTTCGAGTGTACAAATGTTTGCAGCGTATCAAGAACGGGAAAAAGTCTTAATACGACTCCTGATGAACTCAGACAGTTCTTTGGATGTTCAATGGCAATGAGTGTACTTGGTCTTCCACGAATTCGAATGTACTGGGCATTGGAAACAAGAGTCTACTACATAGCTAACACAATTACTCGTAATCGGTTTTTTCAACTTAGATCGAATTTGAAGGTTGTAAATGACGAACTCATATCTCAAAATGCAAGAGAAATCGATAAATTCTGGAAAGTACGTCCTATCGTTGCTGCGGTAGAGAAGGGTTGCCGTGAAAATAAAAGGGATAATTGCGTTGCCATAGACGAGCAAATTATTCCTTTCACAGGAAAATGCAAACTAAAACAAGTTGTGAAAGGAAAACCAAATCCAAAAGGTATAAAAGTTTTTCTAATGGCTAATCGCAATGGTATTCCGCTTGATTTATATTTGTACCAGGGGAAGGGCACAACTATTGAATCAGCATTATATCCATCACCTGATAAACTCGATCTTGGCGGCCGTTTTGTGTGCAAACTTGTAGATACGCTGCCTACAGATTCCTCAATTTTTATTGACCAATATTTCACATCTGTTCCTCTTCTAGACAATTTAATAGAAAGAAGAATCAAAGCAACAGGGTCGTTAATGAAAAATAGAGTGCCAGAGTACCAGCGAAAGAACTCAAAGAAAAAGGAGAAAGAAAGAGCATTGTTCAAGATAGATGCGGCGTTACAAAGAGCGGGAAGAGGTAGTTACTATTGTGTTGTAAGAGGTGACAACAAGATTGCTGTCGTAAAGTGGTTAGACAGCAAACCAATCCATGTCGCATCAACTGAAGCGGCTGTCCAGCCATTGGGAACATGTCGTCGCTGGAGCAAGCAGAACGAGAAGTACATCGAAGTACCACAACCCATAGCTATAAAAAAATATAATAAATATATGGGTGGCATTGACTTGCTAGATCGTATCATTGGCAAATATCCCATGAGAGGAAGAACTGGTAAGTGGACTATTCGAACAATATTTCACTTCTTCGACTTTGCTGCAGCAGCAGGTTGGGTGCAATTTCGAGACGATGCTACAAAATCTGGACGTCAGAAGAAAGATATAGACCAATATCTAGATTTCAAGCTGGATTTAGCAAAACAATTAATTTACTCAGGTCCTGGACAGTCACAACTTTTAAGCCCACAAACTGCACGCGTGACACGCAATACCCCACAGCAAAGCCTACGTTCCACTCCAAGCATTTGTGACAGCCCTGATCCCATACTAAATGAAAGACCTACTACTTCTGCAAGAAAACACAGATTAATTGAACCCATACCTCACATTGCAAAAAGAAAGAAAGACGCAAAACATCTGCCAATTTGTGCTAAGGGGGCTCAAAATAATAGATCAAAATGTAGAAATATAAATTGTAAGAACTTAACGTTTGTAAAATGTTCTGAATGTAATATTTTTCTTTGTTTTAATGTGAATAGGAATTGTTTTTTTGAGTATCATACTTCCCAGTAGCTTTTTTAACAAGTATAATCCTTTTTTTAATAGGAGTTCTGATTAATGTGCCATATTCTCAAGTAAAGTGAAAATAAAAATAATATGAGACCTTGTTTTTAACTAATGCAGTCCCAAAGTATCACCTGTGATACCATCCCTTATTCCAAAAGGGGAGGGGGTGAATTTTTTTTCTCTTGTGTTTTATTAATAACAAGTCGTACCCAGCTTAAAAAAATATTCATCTTACTTCTGCGTTATGTATTTTAGTCTTGGGTCTCAGGAGGTTATAGGTATTCCAATGAAGAATATAAAAAAAAATGTCCGGTTGAAAAATAACAATTCTTTGCAATTGTTTAAACAATTTCGGTTTAAACAATATGGCACCGGGTTGCGCCATGGCAACATGCATTTATATCATTAGGAGGGCAATTTGAAGAGGATCGCATAAAAAAGTTGAGGTCGAATAGTTTTCGATACTCATGCGCCGATTCCTCCTACTCTAGACACAATATTTGTGAATTTTAATTACATTGTTTGTAACATATTTTTTAAGTATTTTCACCACGAAAATTAAGATGGAGTACAATAAACAATTCGTTCATTTCACCCGCGTGTGCTTGAATTATTTTTTCGTTGGTCAACTTACGTGATTTCCGACTTAGATCTAATAGATTTTATTGCGAACGTGAAAAAATTGAGTATGAAAACGCTTCATACATTCTTGTCTAAATGTGAGCTACACAACGCTAAGGTGAGTGGTGACATCGTCATATTAATATAATATATAAATATAACTGGACAACTCACACGAATTGAATCTAACCCCAAAGTAAGCAAATTATATGCTTGTGTTATGGGTGTTAGTCAACGATTCTAATACGTAGAAAATACTTAAATAGATACTAGAATATATTTAATAAACACCCAGACCCGGAAATGCAGACATCTAAATGTTCATCACACAAATGCCTGCCCCTGTCGGGAATCGAACCCGAGCCTCGTGTTTTAGGTTAAGCGTGTACGTTAGCCACTCGACCAACGAGGCGGTCATTGTTATTGATGTTAATCAAAAAATAAGTAACACTAAATCATTATTTATTTTCATTGCAATTCTTTTAAAATAATTTTGTTTAGGAGGTAATTAAATACGACCATTGGTCGATCGTGTGAACTAAGCCTTATTGGACAGAAACTGAAGTTGGCAATTTACTAGGACATTGGCCGCCCTTCCGCAGGCGTTATAAGAAAACGTCGGTGGATGGCGACGGAACTTCAATCATACCGCCATACAGAGACAGAGGCAGACTCTGGTTTTTTAAGCTGTTGCATAGCTTAAAAGCGGGTTTGAGGGTGGAGACCTAATCCTGAATTCCGTAACGAAAATAACCTAACACGGGTGTTCTATGGGGTAACCTAACTCCGACCGGCACGGCGGTGATACTTTTTAGTTTTGCCATCTAACGATGGATAGCAGAACTTTTAATAACTTTTTGGTCAACGCTTGTCTCTTTAGCAACTCGCCTCTAGGTGGCACTGGTTATATCGGAGTTACTACTCATGCGTAATTCACCTCTTTGCCCCGCAGTCTGGTGACTCATTCATGCCTGCTTGTGCTATAAATTTGGCGCGGCAGTCTCCGAGTGCCACATGTTTTTTTCCTCTACTAAACTGACTCATAAGCGATTTTTCACATATTAAGCTTAGTAACATTACAAAATTATGATCGTTTGGTAAGAATTATTTTAAGCTATTTTCCTGTGGCAGGCCTACGGTGCAAAATAAAGCAGAAGAGAAATAAAAAAACATTACTAGTGTAGTGGAAAGAACATGTTAATATCAAAGGCTTGGTTACGCATCCTATTTGCCATCATTGTCATCATCACCATAATATCCGCCTATTGCAGTCCACAGCTGGACGTAGGCTACTTCAGGGTACGCCACAAGTGACAAGACCCGATCTTTAATTTTTGCCATCCAGTCATTATCGACAATGACATATGGGTAAAATAGGTGCCGTATTATGTTTGTCGAGCTGTGGCCTCCACTCGAGAACCTTTTTGTTCCGCCGAACATCTTCGCTTCGATAGATGTAGCCAGTCCACTGCGAATTCAGTTTTCTACGTATTTGAATTATGTAAGTCACGTAGGTCTTCTGGAGAATTATCTCATTCCGGATTTTAACAATTAACCGAGCCTAAACCGAGCACTTAGTAATTAGTCTTTATTTTTTTATTGATATTGGAAAGCAAACAAGCAGACAGATTTCCTGATGGTAAGAAATTCACGCCGCCCAGAGACGCCAAAGGTGGTAACTGTGCGTTGCCAATCTTAGGACGGGATGTTATGCCTCGAGCAAAAGTAAGTTTATCGGCTATCTTTTCCTCCGAACTGGAACATGTCAACGGCATGCACCGACGTCATGGCGGCAGGCATAGGTAAGGTGGTGGTACCAGTCCGGGCGAGTCACTGCGAAACTCTATCACTTATTTAGAGGTCATGGTATTAGTAACGGTAACCCTAGGCTCGCCTTTTACGAATTGCCTGGCACAGGAAAGCAGGATGGTCTATTCTGCAAAAGAGCCGGTCCAACACGGTGAAAAATTATTGTTTATGAAAACCTAATCGAAGACATGCCAACAAAAGTGAGACAGGCGAGAAACGTTGGTAAAAAATGATCGCGTTTTGTTGTTCTCAGCTGCGGATCCCATCTCTACTATTCCACTTGAAGATCAAAAGAGTATTAATACCGAGTGGTATTCTACTATTTGTTTACCCAGCGTGTTAGAAAAAATTCGCGAAAGACGACCCAAAAGCCGCATTCTCCTACACATGATAACGCTTCTTTACACGGCCAACGAAACATAGTCATTTTTAGCTTTCAAAAAAGTACATCTCGTCACTCATCTGCGCAAAGCCCCGACCTAACACTGTGTTTTCTGTATTTTTCCCAAAATCAAAGATTTGATGAGAGGTTTTATATTTACCAACTCTGAAGAGGCAGTGATAGCGTTCAATCAGCACGTAGAAAACATGCCTTCAGATCTGTGGTCCTCCTGTTTTAACAAATTGGTTCGATCGAATGAAAAATGTTTAAAATGTAAAGGAAATTAATTTGAAAAGCAACAAACATAATATTTTAGTCTTAACATATTGTTTTTTTAAGTTACGCTAAACTTATAGTGTGACCTATGTTAGAAGCAGTTGTATTAGCCAAGTAAGTTTTTAATAATAAAAAATGTAAAATATATAGCAATAATGTCCTATTCTATATTATTTATTAGACATATTATATTATAGTTAGTTAATACATCGACTATTTCTGACTGTATTATGTGCGCGTTGGACGCTTTTATAAATTGCATATAATTTTTGAATATAGTTTTAATTACTCTCAACTTAATAGTTCCGTTTTCACTTCTATCGGCAGTCCCACGACTGCTACTGTTTTTCTTTATAACATTGGAAGGCAAACAAGCAGACGGATTTCCTGATGGTAAGAAATTCACGCCGCCAAGAGACACCAAAGGTGGTAATGGTGCGTTGCCAACCTGAGGTCGTGTTGTTAGGCCTCGAGCAAAAGTAAGCTTACCGGCTACCTTACCCTCTGAACCGGAACACGTCATGACGTTATGGCGGCAGGAATAGGTAAGGCGGTGGTACCAATCCGGACGTGTCGCTGCGAAACTCTACCACCTAGTCAGATGTCACGGTAAGCCTATGCTCGTCTTTTACGAGTTGCCTGGCAAGGAAGGCAGATAGTCTATTCTGCAAAGGAGCCCGGACCAACACGGGGAGTCACGTAGTCTGTAATTTTAAATTACATTTGGGTCTAATATTGTTTCAGCCTGTGGCTTTTTTATTATATCGCAATGCAAAAAAAAAAAATTTTCTACATTAAAGAGCAATAATTGATCAAAACATTTTTGAAACTTATTTAGAATTACATTTTCTCTTCTCCCAATACAGACTGGAACACTGGAAGTAAATTTGAGAAAAAAAAGTTAGTCATGCAAAAGTTAGACAACGGAGTACCAACATTTTTAGTTAAAATTGGTTCTATATTTTTACCTATTGTTGAGCGTTGTTGAGCTCTACCCCCCTTGCCTCACCCCGCACTACAACCCGTACGATCTCGATATGACCCCTTGCCATCTTATGTTATTGATTTGATTTCCGTACCGGTATTTTAATATGTTTATTATCGTCGATGGCACTTTTACTTTTTCAAGGTTTTGCCATTGGAGGTCGTAGAAAACTAAATCCAACGCTTTAGACAAGTCAAAAAAACAGAAAAGACAGGTGTTTTACGTTTTATGTAGTATGTGACAGTGCGATTAAGACACAGCAGTCGGCGCTCTCTGTCGACAGTCTAGGTCTACATCCGAATTGATTATGATGTACAGTCACTTGTTCCTTTAACAGTTTATAAAGCACACTGTGAAACAATTGCGAGATAACATTAGCCAGCGATTTTGGTCTAGGTATACTTAGTTAGTTTTATTCGAAAGTTTGTCTGTTTTATTTGTTTACTCTAGGAACAACCAGCGTACTCACCATATCACCGGCACAGGCAAGTAACCACGGCCCGAACACGCATTAACAGTACAAACAGTAACCGTGGGAGTAAACTTTAGATGCTCAATACTGAATTTATCGTGAACATTTTTTCCCCGTGTTGGTCCGGGCTCCTTTGTAGAATAGACCATCTGCCTTCCTTGCCAGGCAGCTCGTAAAAGGCGAGCAAAGGCTCACCGTCACTAACACCGTGAATTCTGACTAGGTCGTAGAGTTTAGCAGCGACTCGCCCGGATTGGTACCACCGCCTTACCTATTCCTGCCGCCATAACGTCATGACGTGTTCCGGTTCGGAGGATAAGGTAGCCGGTAAACTTACTTTTGCTCGAGGCCCAACATCCCGGTCCCAGGTTGGCAACGCACCATTACCACCTTTGGTGTCTCTAGACGGCGTGAATTTCTTACCATCAGGAAATCCGTCTGCTTGTTTGCCTTCCAATATCATAAAAAAAAAAGGATCAGGAAAGATCAGGTGATTTGCCTCTTGCCATATTTTTAATGACACTAGTGCGTGTGTAGTGTGTGATGACATTTACAGAAAACATGAGTTTAATGTTCACGACAAATGCAGTATTCAACATTGAACGTGAAGGACATTCCCAAACTAGGTATTACTTGTGTCTTGGAAACCGAGGGCAGATCCAGCCTTCGTGCCAGGTTTAGTCAGAGCGAACTTGAAATTTATTGATATGATGTTTGACAACATAGCTATTGAATCAATTAAAAACTAACTTTTTATTAAATACTAACCGACCCCTATGCCTACCCTTCACTTGGCGTGTGTACCTACTTATAAAACTAATATGGGACTACCTCGAAATCATGATTTATCTTTTTGAAAATGAACCATCAAAAGTAGATTGACTATTGGCCTAGTAACCGAGTAGCAAACAAACAAAAAAGTTAAAAAAACACGCAATCAAATTGAGAAACTCGTCCTTTTTTAGAGCTGATTAAAAAAAGGAAACATTTAATATCATTGTCAGGTTATCAGTCAGGTTGCGTATGCGATTCGTTGAACACGTATTTTTAAAAGTGAATATTTATTAAACAAGTACCCACAATGTCGAATAAGTGCGATAATTGTAAAAAAAGTATAACAAAATCTCTTATGGGAGTGGAATGCAGTAGACGTGAGAAAATAGTGCATCTTACTAATAAATGCACAGGTCTCAGCAACAAACAAATTACTGCCCTGAAAGCTGCCCCTAGCTTGGAGTGGACATGCCTCGAATGTCAAGCAGAAAAGCCTAGGCGAAACTCTTCTCTAATAGTGCCCTATGACGACGAAGAAGAGGATGATGCACCAGTACAAATTAACCAAAAGAAACTATTGAGTAATATATCAAAGGATTTGGAAAAGGCTTTAAAGAGAGAAATGAAGGAACTGCATGAATCACTCCAGTTCAACAATGCGAAGATGGATGAAATGCTGGAATATATAGATGACTTTAAGAAAAATATAAAAAATTTATAACGTAAAAATATTGAGCTGACAAACAAAAACATTAACCTGGAAATTTGAGTTGGAGCTATGGAGCAACATATTCAAGAGTTGGAACAGGAGAAACTAGGAGTATAGAGATATTAAATGTGAGTACCGAAACTAACGAAGAAGTTAATGTTGTAGCTCTGAAACCAAAGCAACCTAAGGAGGGTATCAAAAGAATACGCAGACTACATGTAAAGAAAGACAAAACACCAAAAATACTCGTTGAGTTACAAGACGCAGAAACTAAAGATAAATGAATAGAGGCAGCAAAAAGCACGAAGACTACGGTTGCAGATGTACATCATACTTTAAAGAATAACTACTCGCCGGTATATATAAGAGAAGTTATGACTAAGTATAACAAACAACTTTTTTGCAATACTAAACAAGAGCTAAAAGTGAATAAAAATTTTAAATATGTCTGGTTCAAAAAAGGAATCATCAGAGCCCGCAGTGATGACAATGAAAAGGGGTACATCATTCGAAATTTGGCCGATCTCCATGCTTTAGCTAATAAATCTTAATATTCCACAGTCAAGTATATAGGGTACCTTCAAATTATATTATATTTATATCATGGTTAGTAACCTTAACAATTTAATTATTGATGATGTATCAGAAATCACACACTGCTCTAACGTAAATGAATTTATAAACTCACTACCTAACTCTCATATAAACCTAATATGCATGCACATTAATATCAGATCTATAATTAAAAATTTTGCGTCATTAGAACACTGTCTCTCTAATTCACAAAGGCGTATAGACGTAATTGTGTTGTCTGAAGTTAATATAATGGATAGTTTAAGTTGTCTTTACCAATTACAAGACTATCAAATGTTTACTTCATTACGTCAATCACGCAAGGGAGGTGGTTTAATAATCTATGTACATAATAGTCATAAATGCAACATAAAAAACATGAATACACAATACTGCGAGAGTTTATTTTGTACTATTACCACTGAGTTAGGCTATATGGCAAACATATGTGCTATATACCGACGACCACACTTAAGAAAAAATCTATTTATACATGAACTTCGGACCACACTTGCTTTATTTAATAGGGATACTGATTTATATTTATTAGGTGACATCAATATCGATTTGCAGCTAGACAATCCTATAAAACATATATATAATAATACATTACACAGCCTACGCCTTATGTGCGGGATAACGGATTATACGCGAATTGAATTAGCTAATGGTAAATTAAGCAAATCATGTATTGACCATATATACGCGCGATCACGTACACAAGACCTATTCACTGCAGAGATCGGGACCGCATATACGGGATGTTCCTAAATACAAAACTTGTATTGATAATAAGAAACTTAGTGAACTACTTAATGAAGTTCGATGGGATAATATTAGTAATTTAAAGTGTCTTGATTTAATATACTCGAATTTACAGAATATTTTTGAAAACTGTTATGAAAAATCGAAATATAGGGTTAAAATTAAAAGGTCATCTAAATACGAAAATCAATGGGTA
>NJDD01000735.1:71278-86433 GCA_002245505.1 Calephelis nemesis
CTAGTATAGAATGCTATATAGCGTTAAGTGTAACCTTTGTACTTAGTTGTGCATAAAATTAAATAAATAAAATAAAAATAAATAAATATAGAGACGAATTATTTAATAGATGGAAAAAAGATACAAGTAATCTCATTGCCAAGCTTGCCTACAATAAAGCTAAAAATTATGCAAACAAAATAATACATAAAGCAAAAAATCAGTATATAAAATCTAATATAATTCTTAATAATAATAATAATCCAAGACAGTTATGGCAGATACTAAATGAAATAACAGGTAAAATTAAAAAATCAGTGGACGAAATAATATTATGTTCATTTCACGAAAATAATACTACGCATAAAACCATTGCAAATAACTTTGTTCAAACATTTATGAGTGGTGTAGAGGAAATTAGACCTAAGTGTACTGATAGACTATTGGATAAAATGACATACATAAAACCGCAAAATGTGACTATGAGATTTAGGCAAGCTAATGGAAAAGACATTGGAAATATAATTAAATCTGTAAATGTTAACAAAGCGCCAGGGTTTGATGGCATACGAGCAATTGATATCAAACGATTAAGTACAAAAATAATTGAATGTTTCACTAAATTGGTTAATAGAAGCGTCATTGTAGGTGAATTTCCTAAATTATTAAAGACAGGTATAATACGGCCAATATATAAAAACGGAAGTAGGTCCGATTATAATAATTATAGGCCCATTACCATTCTGTCAGTCATTGATAAAATAACAGAAAAGTACATTAGTAATGAAATGCATGAATTTTACAAGAAAAGTGAGTACATAACAGAAAAACAGTATGGTTTTCAGTCTAACAAGAACACAAAACAGTTACTGTCAACTTTTACTAATAACATATACGAATATCTTGATAAAAAAATGCATGTAATGGCAGTATTTATTGATTACAGTATTATTTGATACACTTAGACATGACGTACTTATAGAAACCTTGAAAAGTAGTGGAATTAGAGGAAACTTACTGAATTGGTGTAAAAATTATCTGCAAGATAGACAGGTGCTCGTAAAAGTTAAAAATGAATATAGTTACGCCATCACAAATTAAACATGGCACAGCTCAAGGATCAGTCTTGGGCTCTTTGTATTACCTGACATATGTTAATAGCTTACCAAGTTTAATTGAAAAAAGTGACATTTATCAATTTGCAGATGATACCTGCTTGTTGGCTGTTGGAAATACAGCCAATGAAGCATTATCTAAGCTACAGAAAGATTTTGATGTGTTAGTCAAGTGGTCACATGATACGGGACTTGCGTTGAACAGTAATAAAACAAAAATGATGTATATAAGTAGTAGTCGTAATAGAAATTATTTTACACCAATGCTAAGGTTGCATAGGCACGATTGTCTTCATAGTAACCTTCAAAACAATGAATCGTTTACATGTGATTGTGGATATATCGAGGTCGTACAAAATCAAAAATATTTAGGCTTGGTAATTGATAATCGTTTAAACTGGAAACAGCATATTAACCGCGTGTGTGATAAACTTAGAGGTATTTTGGCAAAGTTTTCGCTTATGAAATATAAAATACCATATAAAACATTACTATTATTATATAACGCTTTGGCAGAATCAATCATAGGTTACGGACTTTCAAGTTATGGTAGAACTTATAAGAGCCATCTTGATAAAATTTATACGTTGCAATTGAGAATTTTAAAACAAACAGTACCAAATAAAATTAAAAACAAATGTCAAAAAGATTATTCTAAGCTTTTTAAATTGTGTAAAGTAATTCCAGTTCACGAAAAAGTAAATAAAATATTATTAGTAGAAAATTATTTTAATAAAAAACTTAAAAATCAAGAACAATACGATGTAAATCAATTGCAAACGAGAAATATGACAAAAACAAAATTAATATTACCTAAGTATAATAACCTATATGGGAAACGAACATTAAATTATATGGTCCCTCAACTCATCAATAAACTACCATGCAATATAAAAGATACCCTCACAATTAAGAATATGAAATTTAAATTGAAACAATTTATATTAGATAGCCCGTAATAAGTATGTATATGTTTTTTGTTAAATATGTTATATTATGTAATATGTGATGTACGTTTATACTATTAAATTATGTAAGTTATTTAAATACTAATATGTTATTACAACAAATATATAATATCATATGGTTTTTATCTGGAAAATATTGGCTGTGTGAATAGATTCTTACATAGAAAATAATATATTTTAAAAATGTATAAGTAACTTGTATTCTAAATCAACCTGTATATAAAACCAGTTTAACGATGCACACTTGCAAGTCATTAGTAATAGTGTTAGTTTAATGTTCAATGCGGTCGACAGGAAGTTAAGACAAATTGAGTTTTATGCATGGTTGATTTTAGAGATCAACATTACGTGGAATACGAATTTTTGTTCAAACCTGTTAGAATCTCATGACTCACTGGTGCACAGAAAAACTCTTATGAGTTTATGTTGCACCTTTATTGTTTAATCATATGTTTATTTTTAATGCAAATAAATAAATAAATAAAATTGTCAAAAGTTAAAATCAGCTTTGGGAAAAAATTTGCCTATTACCATCTAACCTCTACATATTTTCAATTGTTTTCTAAGTGCTATATCAACAATAGTATTATTTGTGAGGCAAAACACAATTCACAAACTTAACTACTGAACATTGACTACGAGAAAACTGCTGCTCAAACTATAAAAATCGGCAAGGGTAACTCTTGTTATATACAGCTCGGTGACACGAAATATGAATTTATTAAAACTTTAAATTTAAAATTTAAAAGATACTATAAATTATTTAAATTCTTCTAGATTAAACTCTAAAAATTATTTACACAGTATAACATAACACAAATAGTTAACTTTATGATATTAATTACTTGTTTTACGATATTAGAAAGTAAACTAGGATTAGGATTTCTTGATGGTAAGAAATTCACGCCGCCTGGAGACACCAAAGGTGGTAATGATGCTTTGCCAACCTGATGCTGGGATATCGAGCCTCGAACAAAAGTAAGTTTACCCTTTTACCGGCTATCTTATCTTCCAAACCGGAATACGTCAACGCAAGCACTGACGTTATAGCGTCTCTACCTCGTCCAATATGACGGCGTTAGTCACGATAAGCCTTTGCTCGCCTTTTACAAGCCGCTCGGTAGGGAGACAGATGGCCTATTCTGAAAAGGAGTCCGGACCAACATGGGTAAAAATTTACAATATGCAACAATTACTATTAATAATATACTTACGTTATTTATTGTATTTGTCCAGTATGGAATAGAATGTTATCCAATCGTGTTTGTGAGTAAGTATGTGTCCTACGATAAATAAAAATAAACTGCTAAACCGATATCTATGAAATTTGTCTGCCTGTCTATACTTTGATTCACGCCGCATGTATGTACTTAATCAATCGTAACGAAATTTTAACTTGTAGGCTCATTACATAGCGAGGAAGAATAATAGATACTTTTTATCCAGATCATTCCCATTTGGCTAAATATGGTAAAAGTAAAAATGTAAATTGAACCTAACGTAGGTATAGTTCGATTTCATTAATTCGGTTTTTGCCATAAAGTATATTGTGATTTACGCTGGAAACATAATATGAACCGCGACTGATACGTGTACACATACCGTCCGCGGACGCTTACGGCCGATACAAACATCCAGCGCACCAGATATCGTTCTGTTATGAGCCTCCTCTGGATTTGCTTTTTAAAAAAAAACAATTATTTTAATTAAGAGCAGCCGTCGGATATGGAAGTTGGGTGGAGACTGAGGATTGGGAGTTCTTAATGAATGTAGGAGAAATGTGCATCAGCAATAAAAGGGATAGGATAGGCATCTTAGCATACATAGCTAGGATATAACACCTCCCCGGGGTAAGACTAAACTTCGGGGTCGAAGTTTTGAAGTTTAGGAAATAGAGATTTTAATAATTTGTTCTTATAGAAGGAGATGGGACACTAGGCCCAGGAAGATTCTTATGGTGTTTTCTGGGACATGTTTAGTAAATTTTACTTGGAGCTCTGAGCATGGAGAGGGAATATTGTCTGATGACGAGGTAGGGGTAGCATGGGAGAAAATAGGTATTGGACATGGTTGGCGATTGCGTGACATTATCAATTTTACAATCTTATGTATGACAAAAATAAAAATCAAAATAGATAAAATAATTAAGATAGCCGAGTAATGAGACTCGTATTTTAAAATAGCGTGTTGGTCCTGGGTTTTACTCGCTTCATATGAAATAGTTTTAAGTTTCATTTTTGTATTTGTTGTAAAATCTGGAACAAGTGAATGAAATTGTATATCTTGGCTGTGCTTTTAGCAGTGATGGAAGGTACACCGCGGATGTAGAGAGGAAAGTGAGTGCAGGGAATAGTGTGAATGGAGCGTTAGGTAAGCTATTCCAAAGCGAGGTTTTGAGTGAAAAAGCTAGACTCACTTTGCATAATTCTGTGCTTATCCCAACGTTATTGTATGGAAGCGAGAGTTGGGTATGTCAGAAAGATCATGAAAGTAGGATAAATGCGGTCGAAATGAGAGCACTACGGAAAATCTGTGGTGTAACCGCGACCGCATTCGTAACAGTGAGATCCGAGAAAGAGTGGGAGTAAAAGAAAGTGTTGGTGTCAAAACGCGAAAGGGCATGCTCCGCTGGTTCGGTCATGTGGAAAGAATGACAGATGAAAGATTGACAAAGCAGATATACAATGCGAATGTGGATAGATGTAGGTACCTGGGGAGACCAAGGCTGACATTTCACGATCAGATCAGTCGGATATTATCGGATGGTGGTGTCAAGAGTCTCCAAAACCGGCGTGTTTGTATGAAATGGGTAATGAATGTCAAGGAAGCAAGACAGGTTTGTCAGGATCGTGAGGTATGGAACTCAACACTCACTGCCTACCCCGTAAGGGACTTGGCGTGAAGATATGTATGTATGTATGTATGTACCTAGTAAAAAAGTCTAAATCTAAATTTTAAAGTTTCATAAGAGGCTCATTACTCCATTTTTGAATTAAATTTAACTTACCTACAACAATAGTCAATTATAATATGAAAATCGGATTTTACAATAGACGTATTAATAGTTAGGCTGCTAAATTTTGGAATTAATTTTGTTGTTTTACAATATGCGATACAGTTCTGTGGTAGGTCACAGTATTAAGAATTCTGGGTAGGCTTATAATACCGGTGCCAATGATACCTATTCGTTTCGGTTATTTTTTCTTTGGAGCATTCGATGTAGAATTTGTTGTTTTTAGATTGTATAGATATTCATTTGTTATTTGTTATCGGTTTCCATAAGTTTATATTTCCATTAATAAAATCCATATTGCACTGCACGGGTAATGAAGTCACAACAGTAGATCGAAGTTCGCTTCGCAGCTTGGACTCGCAGATTATATACCCTTAGAATATATACCCGTCGCATATGTATTCGTGATGGCTAATTATGTTGCATTCCGTCAAAGATTGAAGCTTACAATATTCGGACTTGTCTTTTGTCAATGCCATATATATTATCGGGCTTGCTGATGTTTTGTCCACAAAATTTTCGTCCACAATGGACGAAACGACACCTTTTTATTTTATTATTTTTTTCACTGACGATTTGTCCACTAATCAAAAAAGTAGTTTTATACAGTCAGATACAAAAACTTAATCATTTTAAACGAAGTTATTTCAGTCTTCAGATTCATCAGCATTTCTTTGTAATTACGAATAGATATGCAATAAGCATTATACGTGTAAATATTAAAATTTTGAGTAAGATAAAAAATTAAACTAAAAATGTAAAATACTCCAAGGCACAAGAACTTAATTTCCCTTCATAAAGTAAAAAAAATGTAGACATTCGGTTAATCTCTCCACTTTCATCCCCCATAACTTTTAAACGGCTGAACCGGGTTTCATAAAAAAAGTCTAAGAACACGTCAAACTTATAGCACACCTCTTTCTGCGTCGGGGGTTAACAAAATAAAACCATATATTTCGATGCTTTTAACTTATAAAATATCTTTTTTTAAGATTTATAAGATCTTTAAACAGTAAATAAATGTATTATAAAGTTAAGCTTAAATAAATAAATAAAATACAAGCATAAGTTAAAGTAGGTATTAAAAAACCAAATATTATATGGATACGCACCTTGTTAGCATGGTAAAAAAAGCTTTACAATGGATGCATAAATAATAAATCACTATCGGCTAAACATACATTTTGAATGACTTTCTTTTGAACTGATTATATTTGAAAAATGACTTTTCTTAATAACAATGTGACTGTTGTTACATACAGATATTTTATGTGATTATGTTGTTGATAGCAAAAACTATATAACTGAAATATTTTTAAAATGTTGATTTTTATACTAAGTATACATTATGATTGATTTTTGTTATTCTTTGCATAATAATCACATGTGACTAACATTGATACAAATTGCTTTGGACGTCATAAAGCAAGTTCTAACCAAACCGTCGTCAAATAGTTGTAAATAAAATACTATGGTATATTAAAACTTTTTCATCTGACTGTACTAAACAGCTTCTACAATTTGATAGTGGACGAATCGTCAGTGAAAAAAATAATAAAATAAAAAGGTGTCGTTTCGTCCACTGTGGACGAAACGTCAGCTAGCCGTTTTATTATATTCCGAATTTACACTCGACGACCTCATAAATCAAATAGTGCCAATCAGTTTTTGCAGTTTTACTGCGCTTAATTATTAGGCGAATATTATATTTTTTTTGTAATTTGTTCGCTGTTAAAACGTCCTATATTTCAAAACTTTCATTGAAAGTTTTATTAAGATCCACAGTATGTTTTTTTTAATATTTGTATCTCTTATTTTAGAAGTTAGAATGCACATTTTATCACTTTAACTTTTTTATATTTTAAAAGATGGACTGAGAAAAAAAGTAATATAATCAATGTAAGTTTCAGAGACTATTTATAAACACACATAAAAAAAATTGGCCCCATTCTTTTTTATATCACTTATCTTAAACTATTTTCAACCCCATAGTTTGAGAATAAAATGGCTGTGACATACCTACGGACTCACAAATAGAACGAGTTCCGTTTGTCGCCACTCGGGCACGGAATCCTAAAAACATAGCTGTCATATTAACACATTCAAAGTGTTTTCCATTCATTAATAAGTATAACCCAAAACAATTAATCTTAAATTAGTTACAATTTTAAACTAATGTCAAATCATTAGATATACATACAACAAATGAACTAATAATCAACAGAATGGTAAGATTTATTAGTAAAAATTTAAGCTTTGTTATTTCAAATAAATATCAAATTAATTAAATTGATTATAATATGAAACTTATCGCTCGTTTTGTTGAATAACCTCCCACTGGATTGAAAGTTGAAACAATTTCGAAGAGGTATTCACGTCAAAACTAGTTAGCGTTAAATTGTTTAAACATTATACAAAACGGTGGACGGTCATTTGCAAATTCCTTCATCAAATTACTTAATGCGGCGTAATATAGTTTCTTAATAAGTTTGTGTTACAGGTACCATATCGGACGTCAGTCGGGTCACCTCGGTCACCGTCTCCTCGTAGTGGTCGTAGTACCAGTTGTGTGGCTGTTGGAGGAAGACTTGTGCGTTGCTCAGACATGGCACCTCTATGGGTAAGTCACACATATTTATGAAAAAAAAAATACCTACAGAGAATCGCAAAGATTGAACCGATTTTGTTAGCCACTGTCGTATATTGGAGATTTTACTCTCAGCAATGTTTTCTATTACATATTGCCCACTTTTTTTTTCGTTATGATATATTTGTCATTTGTCCCATTAAAAATACCAAAGACAGGACGTGAACCCGTTATGATGATCTTACTTCTTCTGTAAGTCCTTAACTACTACATCGTAAGGGTACCTAAGTGGTTTGTATGTTTGTGATCAGTGTGTCAAGAATGAGGGAGGCAGTAAGGCGGAATATACGCATTATACCCTAATAAACGCATTGTAACCTAATTTGCTGCTTAGAAATTGATATTGTTGAATTGTTTAGTTCTTCAGAAAATAAATGTGAAGTTTATACACGATTTGACACCTTTTTTGCAAAAAAATAATAATTTCGAGACCACAAAGCCCTGTAAATTAAAATATACCTATCTATCTTCAACTTTAACTTGTTTTGAACAATCATTTGTTTTTTTGCTACAGTTCTGGAACAATATTGTCGAGGGTTATTTAATGTTTAAATATTTATTTGTTTCAGTAATCAATGTTTGTAGTTTTATACGTATTTAAAAAATAATATAAGTGCAGTTAAAATTGTATTCGGTTTTTGCTACCGACTATAATTTGAACAACTAAAACCAACTGTCGGGTCATGATAAAATTGATACGTGACCACCTCGGAATTATTATCTTTCCTTCGAAATATGAACTATCAAAATTAATTTTTAATAGGTCGAGTATAAAAATAACAAGATATAGTAGAAAACATATTATATATACGAACATAAATATTATAAACAAGTACAAACAAAAAATACAAGAGTTACACACTACGTTGGTAATAAATATAGTAATACAGTGTTTATTTCTATTTTAGTAATCGTGTAATTTATAATGAAATTGCACATTATCTCATTTGTTTTTTTAATTTCAGGTCATAACTGTTGCAGTTCTTGCAATAATTGGTGAACTCAGATGTGATGTCATTAATGTTGAGACAACGACAGACAACAATGAAATTACGACAGAACAATCAACTACGACAGTCGAAAATAAACATATAGTCAAACTGTTTCCAAAAATAACTAAAAAGTTTGTTGTTACTTTAAGTCCTCCAATAAGAAGACCAAATAACATAACAACTAAAAGACGTTTGATGCATAATGTTACGTTCCGACGTAAAATTAACAATGAATCACCCAGAGAGGTCAGAAATAAGATAACACGACCACCACTCATGAAACCTAGAAAATTTGTAGTTGATGAACATAACTCGAATTTACCGACGAGTACTATAATACCTATGTTCATTAAAAGAAGAGAAAGAATAAGATATAACTTAAAAAATAGAGGTGCAACTGATATGACAAACACAGATAATAATACTTCAAATGATACTAATAACGTATTCCAGTCTGATACCTTCTTAACATTTGATATGAGTAATGTATCTAAAATTAGAGAGGATAAAGAGGAGGAAGATTCTAAAACAAGAATGGATTTTGATGCAAGTATAGAAATCAACACAATGTCATCAATTTTTCTTGATGAAAGCAGCGGTAGTGAAGAATCAAATGAATCGGAAGAAGTTGAAATTAAAATAGTTAAAAGCAATTTAAAAAAAGAAACATCTAGACAAAATTTAAGTACAAGAAAATTTGATTTATCAGATGGGGAGGATGAGGATAGAAATGAATTTTTATTTGTAGGTAGTCATATTAAAAATGTGAGACCAGCGGCTGCAGTCGTCACAGAAGAGAAACCGACGACGAAGCGCCCGAGGTTCGTTATGAGGAATCCGCGCTTGCAAAGGTAATAATTAATTTTTAATTCATAATATTATCAGGTGTTATAAATACCTAATACTTGTCTATAATTTAACATTTAATTTGCTATCGTTGTATCGACTGCATAGAAAATACAATTAGGAGTAGACTTTTCAACTAAATAATATTTGTATCCAAGCAATGAAGAAGACCCAAGATTGTTTCCTTAAAGCTTCTTCAAGAAAGGTCTAAATTAATAATACTAAGATTTTTTTAATTCTATAGATTTAACTAATTAACGATACTCGCATTTTTAAAAGATGGATTTCCTGAGGGAACGCAATTTAAGTCAGATATTGACAACAACGGTAGTAAAGGCTACTGGGCTGGCTGGGCCGGATATTGTAATGGAATTGATTTTACCATCTACATCAATTTCAATTTTAGAAACTAACTAAATGTTATCTGCGACTTGGTCGCGTACTTAAATAGAATTTAGCTTGCTCACCTGTTGAGAACGCAGGATAAAAGCAGCCTAAGACTTCTCTATACCTAATCTTTTTTTTAATATATTTAAATCGATTCAGCCCACTTGACATGAAAACGGGACACAGACTAACGCTTTCCTTATTTCCGTTCATGTTGTTTAGGAATAAGTTATTTATTGTTTTTTTAACTTTATCTGCACTTCTTCCTCTGAAATTAAATAAATAAATAAAAAATGAATAAATATCCCTGGACAATTTACACAAATTGAATCTAACCCCAAAGTAAGCAAATTATATGCTTGTGTTATGGGTGTTAGTCAACGATACTAATACATAGAAATAATACCTGAATACATTTAATAAACACCCAGATACGGAAATGCAGACATCTAAATGTTCGTCACACAAATGTTTGCCCCCGTCGGGAATCGAACCCCAGCCTCTCGGATGGTCGGTTTACCTTTATCAAAAATGCACAGAAAATGTTGAATATTAAATATTCCATTACTATGCCATTGAATCAATCACCAACGATGCTAACTTCATGTCCAATGTACGGGGTCCTCATAAAAGTCCCTGAATTCCGTTTGATTAAAAATTGATATGTTGTTAAAACCACAGATTTAGATCGATTAGATCAGAATTGAAGCTTTTGTTATATTTGTTATTTTCCGACTTAACATTATTCATGAAATATACTTGTGTTAAGTAATATATATAATTTAAATGCATTGAATCTGTTAAAAACAGACGTTAATTTCAAAATCATATCGTGAATGTATTGAACAAAAATTGTATACAAATACAAAACATATAAAAATAAAGTGAGTTCACAATTGAAGAAGAAGATAAACTTTAATAAAAAACATGGAAGTCACACATATTTTTTTTGAAATCGTTCAAAAGTTTAAATGGTTGCTGCCAATTAAATTTTGTTTCGTTTATAAGGTACGGTTAAGAATTTTAAACACGAGAAGCTGCTTCGTATTGGTCCAGTAGAGTGGACCATCTGCCTCTCTGCCGGGTAGGTCAGAAGAGGCAAGCGCTGGTTAAAATATAGATAATAATTATTAACGAGGCGACTGGTGGTCGAGCGCTGTGCAGCAACATACCCAGGTACTGGGTAGCCGGTGGACTCGCACAATAGGCCTAACACTCTGGCCACAGGATAGCGACGCACCTGTAACATCTACTTTTTAGGACACGGAGATCCGTGTGCCTGTTCGCTGTTCTCTCACATAATAAAGATTGTCATTTACATTAGTGTCGACATTTTTTGATATAACTGCTACTACTAATTCGAATCCCTGGTCGGGCCAAGAAAAGAAAATTCGGTTTTTCCAATTTTCTAATAAAAAAAATGTTGCTCGGGATAGGATATGTGCCCAGTTGGCGATAGGCTTGCCACCTATCACATTGTGAGACTTGGTATCTTCGGCTAGTCGTGGGTGCCCTGATTGTGCCTCTGCCTACCTCTTCAGGGATATGGGCGTGAAGATACTTAACTAATTCATTACTTCGAATTAATTAATCTTTAAATTTAAAGTAAAGTGACCTGACAATCTTAATGCAGCTCAATAATTACGAGAGCGATTTATTTATTTACTTATTTCATGGTATAATCGTATGATCACGGAATAAAGAAATATATCTGAGCTTATAAAAATTAAAAAAGTTTCATACAAAATTTCATCCTCTATATTTTATCCCTTTTGGGGTCGATTTTTTGAAAAACTGAAACAAGTAATCGATTGTTTTTTGTTACTTAATTTTGCAATTTTATATTTAAATCTAAGGAATAGTAAGTTTCATATACATTTTAATTTCCTATTTCACCCCCTTGGGGATTAAATTTTTTAACTGGTTCCTTTGTGGATACCTACGTTATAAGTAGAATACCTATGTGTGCGAAATTTGAAGTTCCTAGCCTCAGGGGTTTTAACACATCCGTCAATCACCTATTAGATATGATACAGATTCACTTGTTACGTGTATGTTTTTGCATCTCTGCCTTAAACTACAGACCTAGTAAGCGTGATGGTTTTTGCATTTCCTCCGTTCGTTTGATTTGATCGTTTATATTCAGTGAACCGAAACCGCTATGATACATTATGCGAAGAAGAACTCTTGACCTGTATTTAAAATTATTAACAGGTTTTTAAATAATTTATGAAGTAGTCATTTCGTAATTTCGAAGAGCACAAAACGTCCAACCTGTCTCGACTGCTCCAAAATGTGTTAAGATCTATTATTACGTTATTGTCTAGTAATATATGCTAATATTACTACACTGGTAATAATTATTGACATACATACATACTAATGTTATGAATGCGAAAGTGTGTTTGTTTGTCCTTATTTCGTATTGCTACGAAACAACGTTATGGTATAACTTTTGAATGTGAATTTAGTTAAGAGATTGCAGTTTATCACAGGCTCCCTGTTATCCCGATATATCCCGACTATATAGTCGGGATCCCGCGGGAGAGCTGAACAACTTGAGAGCGCGGACAATGCCGCGAGCATACACACAAACATTAAGTATTTTTCTCGATTTCCCTGGAATGCCATTACCAAATACAGACTTAGTGGCAGTCTGACCACTTCGGAAGTAAGCTTCGGAAGTTCAGAAATTTGACCGCCTGGTTGGTCGAGTGGCTGGTGTACACGCCTAACTACATCGACCAACCTCGAGGCTCAGACTCGATTCCCGACGGGGGCAGGCATTTGTATGATGAACAATTAGATGTCTGCATTTCCGGGTCTAGGTGTTCATTAAACTTATTCTGGTATCTATTTAAGTACTCCTATGTATTAGAATCGTTGACTAGCACGCATAACACAAGCATGCAATTTGCTTACTTTGGGGTTAGATTCAAATTGTGTACCTTGTCCAGGAATATTTATTAATAATTATTTAAATAACGGATAAATCCTCTACCGACGGATAATCTTTTCCATTTATCAAAGTCCAATTTTGTGACTGTGTCTAGAAATTGTTGCAAAGATACCTACTTAAGAATACTAACTCGTTCTGCCACTTTATGGTGTGTGAATATTTTAGTAATATTCAAACAAATAAACTATTTAATGTTAATGTGTAAACAAAGTAGTTATATAGGTATGTATTTATTACAAGCTTGTAAATATATAGGTAAAGTGTGTATGTAGGTAGATGTCATGAGTATTTTAATTTCAAAACTCTGATGTTAAATAAGTATTACGATGACAACCAGATGTAATATTAAACTTGGCACTAAACTGATAGAAATCCCCAAGTTTATTCATTTTCTTGTCACTATAACGTTCGTTATAGTGACAAGGTCCGTCGCTTCCAATTGTACAATTGTTTATGTACATAAAATATATAGATCCCAATTCTTGTTCAAACAGATTTATTTCTCTATTCTTTTGTATCTAAATGTGGAAACAGCTCCAACGAATTTCACGTAATTAGTATGAAGGAGGTTCGGGCGATAGATAAATAAAGGTTGGTTTTATTTTTAGAAAACGTTGTTTTATAAAAATTTCTGAGCAAAGCTCTGTCATACGAATATATTTTATTTTATTATTCCTAATACGAATATATTTTAAATTTTCAAAATAAAGAAATGTATTTTTACTGTAACGTCCCAATAATTATTTTACAGTAAGAATATTAATTTTGTTTATTTTTTTCTATGAGCAACTCTCTTGGACCTTAGTTATAAGTTGCCCGTACAGCTTGTGAAAGTAACATTTACTTCGGCAGAACTGCCACATGTATGTAGTGACACTACGCTATATATAACCAAACGTGTATATAGAGATGTTCTGTTTAGTTCAGTCAGTCAGGAAAGAAACCAGCGACATTAGTTTCCATTTTAGTTCACTAGTTACGTAGAGAGGTTCCGATGTTGGTAATACTGTGCTTTTGTAATGAATGTTATTGGAACGCCTTCTGAATATTAAAGTATTTTCCTTTTACTACCGGTAAAAATATTGACATAATATATTGCAACATCATCACGCTTAAGTTTTGCAACTGGTAAACAGAGGTGGAAGTTTCACTGTAGTTTGATTCATTTAAAACACTAGAATGGTTAATAATTATTATTATTTTTCACACCTTTCTCGTACAAATAAAAAGAACACATGTTAAAGATCATTTACGGAAGACATAATTAGACTTTTTTTTTCTTAAATATCAGACATTTTGTTTCTTTACTAAAACTATCCCAAACAAGAATATTTCATCAGAATGAGTTCGTATTGTAGGTAATTAATGTACGCGTGCGTGAGAACATTTCGTATTCTATTAAAATCATTTATTGGCCGCAGCAGACTTTCGGAACCTTAGTGGTCAAGGTGGGTGTTTGGTGCTAACTGTCAACATACCAAATGTCCTACCTACTGTCACACCCTTACTCATTTCTTCTGTCGTAGTGTCAGAGCTTGTCCTGGTCGTGTTCAGGGCCTAAGGTGAGGATTGCCGGTAGACTCGCACACGTGGCCGAAAGATTCCGGCAGTAAATATCAGTAACGTCTAGGTACTGTGATTTGGCAAAGATTGTCTTAACATATAAAAGAAGATATTATTTTTTTGCAGGGGTATAAAGAAGTACTCAAACCCTGCATCGCCATACATACACTCAACTCAAAAGCTTCCAAAGAAGTACTACAGTACGGAACCACCAGTTGTCCACTCGACACAAGAGCTTCCATTTCGGTTTTATTTTAAGCTGAAAAATATTATACACGTCTAGTTGTGGGTCAGCAATAAATACACAGTATGCTTAAAGTTCCAGCGCCATATTGTATTTGTTAATGTTACAAAAATTAGGATTTTTTAAATAATGTAATTAAGTCAGAAAAATATGAGTATGAGATATATTGCTACCTATATTTTAAGTTGTGTACCAAACAAATTGTGTGTTTTCTTTTATATCGTACAGGTAGGTAGGTATATAACTTTTTTTGTTTTCTATTTGAAGTGGATCAAGTTATTTGATACAAATTTCAATTAGGTACCTACAAACAATTTGCAAAAAATGTTATCTATACGAGGGTCAAACTGAAAGTTCTTAGAAAATCAAAAACTAAGCATTCTAGCAAGTTATTAGTTTTATTATAACTTTTCAAAATAGCGTCCATTTACATAAATACATC
>NJDD01000735.1:88875-101836 GCA_002245505.1 Calephelis nemesis
ACGCACGCACGCACGCACGCACGCACACACACACACACACACACACACGCACACACCACGCCAATCGAACGTGATGCTATACCACGCTTTTCTTCATGCTGAAGATTTATTTGTTTACTTACATGTTTGCATGATTTTTTTTAATGATATTGGATGGCAAACAAACAGTTAATCTTAATGCTAAGAAATTCACGCCGTCTAAACACCAAATGTGGTAATGCTGCGTTGCCAATCTGAGGCCGGGATGTTAAGCCCCGAGCAAAAGTAAGTTTACCGGCTACGTTGTCCTCTGCACCGGAACACGTCAACAGTGAGCGTTGATGTTAAGGCGACAGGAATAGGTAATGCGTTGGTACCAATCCGGGTAAGTCGGTGTGAAACTCTGCCACCTAGTCGGTAGATGTCACGGTGTTAGAGACAGTCACCCTATGCTCGCCCTTTACGAGCTCCCCGGCAGGAAGGCAGATGGTCTATTTTGCAACGGAGCCCGGACCGTCTCGGTGAAAATATGTATTTTAAAGTTTCATTACATGTTATTACTTCACTAGACTTTACAGCGACCTTTCAAATGCAATCAGTTTAGAAGTCTCAGTTTTTGGATCAATCCTAAAACTAAGCAATTTCCTGCTCATATCCATTAAAGTTCCGCTTGTAGGTAGTTCTTTATCCTTGATTTCGCAGATTCAGTTAACTTAGATTTGAGATCTCTATGGGTTTCTTGAACATGACCATGTCTCTCACTTCCGTAAAAAGCTGATACCATTCGTTTAAGGCGGACGGTTCACATGTTGTCTCTCCTATATTGTAAATTGTCTCTTTTACTCACTTGCATAGTTATATGCAATAATGCTTAAAACGTCCCAGTGACACCCACAAATTAAGCTCAAGATCAAATAACACTTCACAACTGGAGATTCCATTTCATTCGACATATTCCAAAAGCAAATCATTTACAATATCATCAACTAGGTCATTACTACATACAGCTCATTACCGCTATTAATTCCTAGTGCTGAATAAAGACTTTCATTAAAAATAAATTAAAATAACGTTATTTTTATATGCAGAGTCCATAATATAAGTTCTTATTGTCTTATGATGTATCTCTTGTACTAACTATTACTCATCTTGCATATTACTAACTATACCACAACAAAATCGTCGACTGCATAATACATACATAAATGTTATAATGTTGGTTGTCTGTCAGAAATTGAATTTTGTGATAAGACCTCCGGTTTTACTCTGACATTAATTTAAAGAGCTGATGTAGGATGCAGGATACTCCTTATGGATGGCATAGAATGTAATTTGTACTGTACTAGCTGACCCGGCAGACGTTATTCTGCTACATTTTTAGTTGATTTTAGTAAAAAAAATTGGGATGAGTCACTCTTATCACTTAAGGGTATGAAAAATAAATGTTAGCCGATTCTCAGACGTACTCAATATGCTTACAAAATTTCATGAGAATCGGTCGAGTCGTTTCGGAGGAGTTCAATCACGCACACCGTGACACGAGAATTTTATATATTAGAGTGTACTTTATTTCGAACATTGCTCTATACCTAGTGTCGGAAGACGAAGAAGATGAATGGCAGCAAGATTTTCTGAGTGAGAACTGCAATATGCTGGTAATGGTGTGTATGTGTATGTGTATGTGTCCGATCCGGTAGTAGATCTAGTATTATAGAGACGCGTCACAAGTGCCTCTTGTAAGTTAACGTGAAGTAAAGATATTTTTGATTTGATTTGATATCTATTCAATAGGTCGATGATACGTTGATGTTGAACAAGTCGTTGCAGAAATCTATCCATTAGTCACAGTCACGGTGTAAGTGACAAGGAAACTTATACCCACGTCTTGCCTGGTAGGTAGACAATTGACAGGCTACAGAACCCTAAGCCCGTGACCAATACGATTCGGGAATGTTGTTTTATGAAAAAGGAAATATAGAGAAACGAAAAATTTTTGTAAAATTTATTTTCGTTACCCAAACTTACAATTACAGACAATAAAATGTACATCCTTACACTAAGTAACTGGTAATGGCAAAATCTCTCCATTTATAATCTCCTGTGATCACACTACTACTAACATTAAATTATAAATACATAAACTAGGGGCAAGTTGAATTGGTAACCTTATTATATACTCTATATTTTTAATATTTCCAGTCGGTGAAGCATCTCGATACATCCCAATTTTTAAATCTACGATCTGCAATTGTTGTCGCGTCTCCGTCCGCGTATTCAAGTAGTTTAGCTGTCGCATGTGAGGCCACAGAGGTATGGGGACAAGAAGTAGCCCGTATCCTCGTACAACATATTTTGTCTTTTTGTGAGTACCTTGTGCAATGACCAAAATATATAAAAACCAACTGATGCCGGATTTCACCAAGAGCCCCTATACTTGGGGGACCTTTTAACGTTACTTAGGGGACAGTTTCATATTGAAACAGTCCCCTAAAATACACTAAAAGGCCCCCTAAATTATAGGGGCTCTTGGTGAAACCGGGCCTCTTTTACGCGACTTGGACAATACCTAAGTGTAAATACCTTCTAGTTAATATAAGAATATACACCTAGTTCTAAATAAGAATGTTGTTGGCAGCATGTGTTAAGTACGAGTAAGTAATTGGGCGGCCGAAGTTGGTATGTTATACTATAAGTTAGAGAGCTTTTTGAGGTTCAATTATAAAAAATACCGTTGTAGCGGCAGAACCGTCCTCCATATAAGTACCTACAAGAATTATTGAGTTTAGAGAGAGCTAATCGATAAAGAGAGAAGAATGCAAACATAGTATTCACATTAAGACTGCACTACTCAATGTTACAGACTTCTATTGTTTATTGATCAATTTTAAAATTTGTTAAAGATCGTCTAACCCGAATTCTACTATATAAATTTATGCATATAAGTATATATTTATTTATAACATGTATACAATATACATAAAACATTTTTTGTGATTGGACATTCAGTAACTTAACAATAACTTAACAATAACTAGTGACCAGCCATTAGTGGGGCGCGTCATGTCAAGTTAAACGATCTTTATGTTTAAAATTAAGTATAATTTCGTCAGTTACATATTTTGACGTCTCATCTAAAATATTGCCAGCAAATTAAAACGCTGACATTAAAAAATTGGGATGCTCAAAAACGCTTTCAACAAAGTGAATTGGATGCTAGTTCAAATAACTCATACAGCTAAGAAAACTCCAACACTACATTTTGCAGACACCAAAAGGCGTCACCGCACATAACCTGTGACCAATAAGTAATTAGGGTTGTCAAATGACCATCCTTCGATAGCTCATATACTCGGGTGACTAAATTCTTGAAGATAGTTATTTAAATTTTACAATGTTGCATGTGTTTACATACACTTCGTAAGTTCACGGCTACGACCAAAACTTGGTGAATAGAAGAACAAAATTTATATTCAAACAATAGTGTTGAGTCTCAAATCTCTCTGAGTGGGTAGGTACTCAATTATTTAAATGATTTTTTTGGATCAGTAAGGTGAACTTTTTAAACAAAAGCTATTTGTTTTACTTATTTTTGTTACTTTCGACAATTCTCCGTATTTCCATAGTTTAAAACTTCGTCGGGATATAACGGTAGTCCAACCTGACAACCCTATACGTATTACATCACTTGCGATTGGCCAATGCAAAAACAACTTACAGCTGAGATCTAACTGGTCATCATCATGAAGTACTGGATTTCTTTTTTTACAGAACTAAAACTTTGAAAGCCGACGTCGATCGTACATTAAGCTTAGACATCTAAATATACATATATATGTTTGTCTGTCCGAAATGAAAAGCAACGGCTGAGACAAATTTCATCTGTTGCTACATCGACCTACATATACATATTTCAGACCTAACAACGAACAAAACTTAATTTATATTAAAAAAAATAAAAAAATATGTGTTAAAAAAGTAATATTTTAATTACCCTCGTTTTTTCACTTTTAACCTCATAACTTCAATTTTGTATGGTCTTAAAATGTTTCCTTCTATGATAAGTTCACAGCAAGCACTATTATAACTTACGTTCTCTCGTTCCTTGGCGACGATTGACACTTACACAATATAGCTTACTATACGATCAACATCGATGGCCTGCGTCTTGTACTTGTGGAATATGACAAACAACCTCGGGCTATTTCTTGAGGCCGAAGACATCGTTTAGGGGTGCGTATGGCGTCCTTGTGGGTATGGCGTTGTATGCGAAGGACGGCTGTGCATCAGCCCGCAGGATCACGACACCTGTTCACATATTTTAAAATATAATAAGTTATGGGAAAATTATGACGCAACAAAAAGATGGGAGAGGGAAAATCAGTCCGGTAAGACGGATCAAAGTACAACTGAGAATCGTACCAAGTTGTAAGAAAGCAGATGAAAAGTTGTAATATCGGGATGTAGACTTTTCTCGAACTTGGGCGACAAATTATAGACGAATATTGTATGGGTAGGCAGAGGCACAACCAGGGCACCCACGACTAGCCGAAGACACTAAGTCCCACAATGTGATAGGTGGCAAGCCTATCGCCAATCGGGGACATATCCAATCCCGAGCAAAATTTTTTTATGAGAAAATTTAAAAAACCAACTTTTTATATTGTTGCCCGACCCGGGATTCGAACTCGGGACCTCATGCCGTCAAGTCCAACACCTGAGCTGCTAGACTACACAGGCGATTGTTAGGGTGTTACAAATATAATATAATAATGACACACATATGCACAAATCTTCTAGCCAAATGTCTTGAGGGGTCGGCAGAGAGTATCGAGTGCCAAATGTACCGACTCCCGATCCTTGTAGACTTACCTCTAGCTTACGTCACATTCTTTATTTTCATACAAACACGCCAGTTCCGCAGATATATTTATTTATTGTACAATATTTAATTACTTTACCGGGTGTGAATATCTGACAAAGGGTATCTATCGACAGCGGAATAACCGAGTGATTCGGATTGCAGAATTATTCCAGTCGAGTAGTCTGTAGCCTCAGGCGGTCTACAACCGTACAACAATTCACCCGGATATGGGCTACAACCCTACGTTTCACTACTTAATGCCATTGTCATGTTCCGATTCGGTGGATAGCTACCAACTTCGTATTGGCAAGCAACGTAACATCGACATAATTAATATACAGGCAATTTACATGTCTTGCGGAAATCGTTAAGGATGAATCGGTAACTTCATCCACCATTTTACTCCTTAGGGAAGGGATTTCCAAAAATGTTTTTAGCGAATGTTACCATTACTACCTATAAATAACATGTCCAGTTTCAGATCTGTAGCTGCTAGCTGTAGCTTGAGCTGTGGTCAGTGACCTTGTCAATAATCATCGATAGCCTATATTTACATAGATAAAAAGACACTTTCTACCTGAGGGGTTGACTTTCACTTTGATTTTAGTCTGTGGTGACAGTACTCCGTAGTCCACATCTTCGTAGAGATCCTGGAAGAAGGAGAAATATTAGATGCGGTAGTAACATGTTGTTGTCTGCGGATTTGCTCTTGTAAACAGGGCTTGAAATACCGGTATTTTTAGTACCGGTATATTTGTCCTAGGTGCGATACCTTAATTAATTAATTAAGTTAATACCGGTATTAATACCGGTACTAATAAACAGCGATATCTAATGAAGGTACCCGTGAAGTACAAGTGCGACGTTGCCAGTTTTCGTTTTTATCTATCAGTGTAAGACGTGCGGAGCGGCAACCCGCTACGCCGCGCCGAGTTGAATTTTCATATTCGAAGTTTTATTTTGTGTATCAACATTTGTAACCGACTTCGGATAAAAGTTGATTATGTTTTTCAGTCAATCTTAAATTTTTGGATTGACATGTTACATGTTTACCAATGCCACCGGTATTAATAACGGTATTCGCTAGGTACCGGTATCTGTACGATACCGGTATACGGAGTACCGGTACCCACTTTGGAACCGGTATCCAAGTATCGAAATGGAAAGAACCTCTAAATACCGGTAAAATACCGGTATTTTATTAACGGTTCCAAGCCTTGCTTGTAAAATAAGGTTGAAGAATTAATATAAGTAAATCAAATTTAGTATTTACACTAAAGGATTTTTTATCATGCAGCCGTTACACTGGTGTTAAGTTGTCTGAATAGTAATCTACACTTTGTATTTCTTAACAATCTTCTGAAAGTGTACGAAAACTTAAAAAGTGAGATAAGTACCTACTTAGAATTTAAGTGATAAATATTCATTACTGTACAGAGTAACATTTAAGCGACAAGCAAAATTTTGAGAGAGGGTTGGGAATCGATAATCCTTTCCATTTGCGAAGTAATAAAAAATATTTAAAAAATGTAAATAATAATAATAGTTTTAATACAAACTGCTTTGTTATAACCGCAAACGCATGCGCAGGTTGGTGACGTCATGACTCGTACGAGGTAAGAGGTAGCGTGACAAGTGAAACATTTTTGTGGACTATTTTTAAATATAATATGTTTGTTAAAGTTCCAAATTCACCACTATTTTAGCTTTAATTCCCTTAAATCAAAGTTTGGCCGTTCTGTCGAAAGTAACCCTGTATATAGGTATAAAAAAGATAAACATTATTCATAATTAATGTTTTATCTTCGTACCTTACTTATTTTTTTGTAGTATTAGAACGTAAGCACCAACAGAAATTTATTTCCAATAAGTAACACAAACCGTTTTTAGACATTTGACTATTTCCAACCATTTATTTAACTTGAAACAAAAGCTGACTACAATTCGAGGAGAAAGATAGCAAACATTTGACAGTTGTTAAAATAATGTAAGTATGAATAACGGTGAGCACTGACGTCGTGGCGGAAAAAAAGATAAGGCGGTGGTAGTTTCAGTTGAGATTTTGTGGATGATTTATACTTTAAATTATTAAACTGTCCTATTAGTGGTCGATACAAGAACATCCCTAACCTATAAAACTAACTACACCACATAAAGTTCACCCACACAACTGTGTCCAGGACGTATGTATTTTATCAGACAACGAAAATACGTTTCTGCATACAATGTTTATGAAGTTGTACATTGTTTGTGGCGCTTCAGCTTCAGGGCTGACAACATAAAGTTATTTAGTACATATACCAATATTTTTCCCTCATTTTTGTTTATATTTTTACAAAATGACTGACTAAGACTGTAAGCTTATGCAGCGTATCGTATGAATCGCAAAGTATATTCACGCCCATATCCCCGAAGTTGTAGGCAGAGGCACAACTAAGGCACCCACGACTACCCGAAGAAACTAAGTCCCACAATGTGATTATGTGGGAAGCCTATCGCCAACAGGGCACATATCCATTCCCATGGAATGTTAGTTTTATTAGAAAATTGAAAATTTACCAATTGTATTTGTTTTTGCTGCCCGAACTGGGCATCGAAACCGGAATCTCAAGAAGTCAAGTCCGACGCCATACCACTAGACCACAGAGGCGAGAGGTATAAATTGCCCCACAAAAAAAGATTTGGATAACAAAAACAAAACATAATATTGAATAAAATCGGACGACAAACTCTCGTTGACTCGTCACTGTTGTGTACGAACAGATACACCCTGACGGGACACGGATGCCCGTTACAGGTATAGCTACGTCCCGGGTACAGAACTGACGTGTGTGGATATGCCTTAATCAATGACAACGTAATCCTGTAAAGTCTTACTTCAACTCTGTAGCCGGACGGGTTGTTCAGGCCCAGCTCCCGTAAGGTGACCGCCACATCAGACGGCGTCCCGTCAGTCCGCCTGTTCACGAACGCCACCGCGTACGAGTAGTACTGGCCTTGGATCGGTAAAATGGGTCGCGACCAGATCTCGATACCGCGATGCTGAAACAATACTTTATTTAAAAAAGTAATCAAGTTCGAAGATAAGTAGAATAAATTATAACAACAAATAAATTGGTGTCGATAAACCGTAAGGGACTTGGTGTGAAGATATGTATGTATGTAAATTGGTGCAGAGATGAAACGAACCCATCGTCCGCTAATGAGCTTGCATTAGCACGTTCGTTGTGATATTAATTGTTTATAAAGTGATTGCATAACTGTATCGTGTTCAGGAGTTAAGATCATAGCACATATTTGACAAGTTCTTGTCGTTCTAAGAAAGATTGACAAAGCAGATATTATACATTGTGAATGTGGATGGATGTAGGTACCCGGGGAGACCTTTACAGTCATTCCACGATCAGATCGCTCGGGTGTTATCCGAAGGTGGTGTCAATAGTCTCCGAAACCGGTGTGTTTGTATGAAAAGGGTAATGACGGTGGAGGCAGCCAGACGGCTCATAAATGAGGTTTGGCACTCGATACTGTCTCCCTACCCCGTAAGGGACTTGCCATAAAGATACGAGTATGTAAGGTTTTTTTTTTTAGGAGTCCAATTTGGTGGACAACAATGGCGGAACAGTGACCTTAGGAAGCCGTAGATAATGAATAGGGTTGGGAATTATCAAAAGACCGAATGAACAAGAACGACATACTACCGTGAATGAATGATATTTATTGGTCAATACTAGTATAGTAATTTAGTAATCAGCAGTGCTATATTCATAGTAGTAATATTATATAAGGGAAAGTGTGTTTGTTTATCTTTCTTTCTTGCCAAAACATAATAGATAGTGTATACTCGGTAAGAAAATAATGAAAGTGGTGAATGACATATTTTTTTTTTGGAAAAACTGGTAACGAAAAACACGTTTAAAATCTGATCTACTGTGGTCTGGCGGTTTGGCGTCAGACTTCGCTTCTTGAGGTCCCGGGTTCGATTCCCAAGTCGGGCGTCAGGGAAAAAGTGGAAAGTGTGTGTTTTGAGTTTTCTAATAGAAATGGCGGTGCCTGGGATTGGCGGTGCCCGGGATTGGCGCTGGTTGTTGTAGTTGTTATTTTATCAGATAAGTAAATGACTCATTATAAAAATATTACGAAAAGATTTTTCGTGCTTAATACTATAATAGCATCACATTTTGTTTAGGAAAAAAAAAACTGATCGAAAGACCAAGAAAGGTGGCACTACTTTAATTATAATGGAGAATAAGACACGACATCTGCGTTTAATTGTTTTTGTTTTAGCAAACTACAATAGGACCTGAACTTGTAAACGTCATTGTTTATTTTTGCAAACTTAATAGTCACTAAGCATTGATTATAGAAAAGTTAAAAACTGACCGAAACCTTAATGAATAGATTGGTGTGAAACTTCGATCTTTTTCTGTGATATACTGTTTGTTTACATAATTGGACTTTAAAAAAAAAAGGAATATATAGGTTTACATTTGTTTTATGAAATGTTTACATTTGTTTTTGAATATGTAAAACCAATAATATTTAGTTCAGTGCGTCAGTATTATGTGAAACTTTGATGTTTTTCTATCAAGTGGTGTTTGTTTACCAAATTGGACTCCTAAGGAAAAACAGACTTTATGTATGTTGTCGTTCAACTTGTTGAACTGAACTTGGAGACCTTAGAAAATATAATACTAGTGACTGTTACAGATGACCACAAGAAGTATGTGACAATTGACTCGCAATTGGTTTATCCGAATCAACACCAGTTGGATAGAGCCCCGCGTCCGCACCTTACAAACTGAGCAACAACCGGCACCAACGCCAGGACCACAGGAGCGTAACACTCTAGTGTATGTAATACTCCTGCCCATAATGTTCACGACCGGCCNNNNACCGGCCCCGACACAGACGCGTCATCGGCCAACAAACGTACACATCTTCAGGAATATGTTAACATGTCACCGTCACCTGCGTTCACTGTAATTGGTTTGCATTCGCCTTTCCTTGTTTATTTTTAGTACAGATATCAATATTTATAATATAATTTTTACCGTGTTGGTCCGATCTGCCGAGTAGATTAGACCATTTGACTTATTGCCAGGCGGCTCGTAAGAGACAAGCACAAGTTAAAAATTAATAATTACCAGTAAGACTGTTGGTGGTGCAATTATTTTAAGAGCAGCACTGCACAGTCTCTGGCTGAATTTTGTTTTGCTTGGAAGAGATCCATGACTTGGCAGTAAGGCGGCCTTGGTGTATCAGTTTTAGTTTTGTTGGATATAAATATTTGCAATTGCTTTATATTTAGTGCAAAATAAAGGTTGTTGTGTTGTATTGTATAGAACAGAGATTTGGTTTGTACAATGTTTAATGAAGTATACCTTATATATCCGCCTGCCCTGAATACCCAGAGGATCTTGGTCTACTTCGATAATCTTCCGGTTCTGCAAGATTGCCTTGTACTCGGGCCTTATGGTTCGCAAGTCAACGCTCATCAGAAGGGGTGCAGCCAGGATCGCCCAAATCGCGAACTGTGTCTTGCTTTGCTCGTATGATAGGCCAAAGTTGCCTATAATTAGCTGTAAAAAATTGTTTTATGTTATTTATTAAGAATAACATCCAGACGTGACGTCCATTAATAAACAAGATCCAGACAATGACTTCACCACCAGGTCGCGGACGTAGTTTTAGTGGCAAATAAGTAATTCTCGTTAGTAGTTATCGTCTTTTATTAATTCTATAATTTTAAAGGAGTTTAGCGTGGGAAAGTGAGAATTTCCCACACATTATTAGCTGTTTGTCGGATTTAAAAGTAATCTAGCAGATGTAAGTATTCCTCACCTATATACACCAAAAGTGTAAGTGTACCTAATGTCAACCCGAGCCTGGGACATTTTGCGGTAATATGACAATTAGAACCACCTTACTACGACACTCGACAGTGGTTAGTATCTGTTCTTATGTCCTCAATCGGCGACAGGAATAGGTAAGACATTTCCTTACATTGTGTAAAATTATTATTACTACAATTTTATAAAACGAACTATGAGCAAAAATTAATAAATATTATGTAATTAATAAAATTAATAAAAATAGACTACTTATTCTTAACATCACATTTAAGAGTACATGCTCTAATTGAGGGTCGAGGGTTGGCAGATCTCCAATCAAAAAAAAAAGATCGAACGTAGAAATACACAAACACAGGAAATGCTTATTTACCTTTCCTTGAAGACTTCAATTATTCAAAGCAGTATCTAAATTCTAAAGTTCCGTTTGTGTTTGTAATCAGACGATTTCAACTAAACATGGATTACATTTTTCAAGAAAAGTGCACATTCATTCCTTAGGCGGAGTGCGACGATAATTACTTGCCATTTGTCACTACATAGTCTAGAACAAAGTCGCTCCCTCTGTCCCTATGTCCCTTTGTATGCTTAAATTTTTAAAACTACGCAACGGATTGATTGAAGAGCAAGGTTTGTATGTATATTTCATAACCGTACGAAGCCGGTGCGTAGTCTATATATGAAAATGAGTCCCCATTTCAAGTGATCATCGCATCACGTCTGATCGGATGGACCAATTTTGATAACCCTTTTTAGTTGCGTTTGTTATTGTTAGGAGAAGGTTCCTATAAAAAAAATGGGAAATTTACAGGAAAAATGGGAAAACAATGCTTTAACCTATACAAAATGTTAGTAGCTGTCAATTTCAAGAGATGCAAAGTTTCCCGGATGGGCTAGTTTAAAATAAATAAAAATAAATGTATATTTAAAATTTAGACCTTACACAAAACTTGACAGGATGACGAATAAAAATATGTCAATCCAAAAAAAAAGAGTCGAATAATTCCAAACTGTTTATGTTGTGATAAACTAATTTACATTTAAGTGGAATGTTACTAACCATGTCAGGATCGTTCCAATGGCCAGGGCCTGCATTGGGCACGATGGTGTCCTGGTGGTTTCCGTAGTAGTCTATGATAGACTCGACGGATGCCCACGAGTCTTGGATGTCGTCGAAGTTTCGCCACAAGTTGCAGTGCTCGATGATAGACGAGAAGTTCGGCTGAGAAGAATAAAAATGTCAATTGAAACAAAACAAATTCGTATTCTATAACATGTTCAGGTTCACTCTATCGTTAAAAGTCATATGACCTTTTTTATTGGTATTTCAATGAAGAATATAAAAAAAAATGTCCGGTTGAAAAATAACAATTCCTTGCAATTGTTTAAGCAATTTCGGTTTAAACAATATGGTACCAGGTTGTGCCCTGGCAACATGCATTTATATCATAAGGGTGCCCCCTTACTTATTTGAAGAGGATCGCATAAAAAAATTGAGGTCGAATAGTTTTCGGTACTCATGCGCCGATTCCTCCTACTCTAAGTGCAATATTTCAAAGTAATCATGGAACGGGGAAGTGCGGCGATTGGTTCTTCTGGCTGACTAAGTATGGGGCCTTAAGGGATTTTTTTATGTATGTACACAGATTTCTACAAGTTTTGGTTCTTTTTTTATGCAAAATAGTTTCAAATTGTTCCCATAACATTTTTAATCAGTTAGACCCATTAGTTTTTATTTTATCAGCATTTTTATCTACTTTCACCAATCCCGATGTTTGTTTTTATTAAATTAAATTATTTTAGCAATAAACTAAAAAGTATTAAATAAAAATAACTACATTAATAAAAACCTACTTCAAAAGTAAAAAGTAAATGATAAGAAATATTTAATATTAATTATATATTTTATACTTCATATTATTTACATGTGCTATTTACTAGGTCTGAAGTCGGTGCCAATCCAATTTAATACTTAGGTACCTATAATATAACTATTAGTTTAAGGCTTGGCACAGACTTCAAACCTATGAGTAAACAGCACATGTAAATAATAGGTAGTATATAATTAGTATTAAATACTTTTTAAAACGAGTTCAAAACAAAACGATGAGTTTCTCAAGGAGTTTTGGCGCCATCGATAGAAAAGATGGTCCAAGTTTATTCATAATTATTGAATTTTGTGTTGATATTGAGTGAAATTAGTCAATTTTGTTAGCATTTTGTACAATTTTGTTCAAAGAAAGTGCACAAATGAAATAATAATGAAGAA
>NJDD01000735.1:108513-122297 GCA_002245505.1 Calephelis nemesis
TAAATACGTTATACTTGTACATTCCTCAGAAATTACGTAAAATGGGGGAAAAGTTTTTAGTAGACAGGATATTTATTAAATTACGGCCCCTTTTAACAGAAAAACCGGATGAGGCCAGCTGCACTATGGTTTCTTTCGTGTATCTCCGATGCAAAGTAATTGCAAACTTTCACTTACACTCCAAAGTACTCCAAAATTAAAAAAAAAAAGTTTATGTTGTTTTTTGGCCATATCTCTGTAAATGTCCAAGCTATTTAATCGCTCAAAACGTAGATTTAAAGGGAATTTTATAAGCTATAAGCAAATTAAAGTTTTACATTTTTTGAGCTCTTTATTTTTAAAACGGCAACGTTTAAAGGATTCTAAAACGGCATCAGTCATATGTTAGGGCAAGCTTTTTGAAGGTCATATCTCAAATTACCCCGTGTTGGTCCGGACTCCTTTGCAGAATAGACCATCTATCTGCCTTTCTTGCCAGGCAGCTCGTAAAAGGCGAGCATAGGCTTATCATCACTAACACCGTGACATCTGACTAGGTGGTAGAGTTTCGCAGCGAATCCCGGGCGGATTGGATATGTGCCCGGTTGGCGATAGGCTCGCCACCTATCACATTGTGGGACTTAGTGTCTTCGGCTCGTCGTGGGTGCACTGGTTGTGCCTCTGCATACCTCTTCGGGGATATGGGCGTGAAGATACTTTTTGTTGAAAAAAGGAGGAGGTGCTTATTCTCTTTTACATATGTTAATCGATTGCTCCGTCATTTCTAAAACTATTTTAATAATTCTTTTCTATGTTTGAAAGAGCACACTTTCGAGCCCTATTACAACCAAGTCCAGGTCTGATAACTGAATCCCAGCAAAAGCAATGAAAATGCTCATTTTTGTGTAAGTATAAGTACTTATCAAAGTAGAAGTCAGTTTTTTGTAGTGTTACTGATCTTTGTGCAAACGATATGAGTACACTGTACACAGTCATGAAGACATTTTATTATTTCTATATATTGATTTGTGCCATAAACATTTTAGCTATTGACATTTTTCGTTACATAGTGATATTTGTGGATTTCCATAACTATTTTTTGAATTGTATGTGAATACCTAAATAACAGATTAAAAAACTACATAGGATGCTTTTATATCTATCTGAACTAAAGAGAAGAAAATATTCATTATTTATTTTTGAATTTACATTTTATTTACAACAATTAAAACTTACCCCTCGCCTTTATACCTACAATAAAATGTATTTTTCATAATCGCTGAATTTTGTTATTTGAACTTCAAGAAAATAATTACACACGACCGACATAATGAGTAATCACACGAAAAACTTCGCCTCGCTAAATTCGACTGTGAATAAGTAAATTTAATATAAGGTAGGTACCAAGGTAATTTTAAGGTGCTTCGTATCATTCTAGGTTTTGTTCAACCATAGCTAGGAATCTGAAGAAGGGCTAAGGGATATTTGCAACTCGATATGCTATTTTAATTATAACTAGCTGTTACCCGCGGCTTCGCCCGCGTAGTCTACTAATTTGATATTTAGCTCTCCAACACTGCTCGATAAAATTTTAAGATAAAATGTAGCCTATATCGCTATCCAAAGTTTCATCTATTTTTTTGTAAATATTAAAATCAATTCAGCAATTTTGCCATCAAAACTGAACATACACTTTCTCTTTTCTAATTTCACCTCAGATAAATAGTAGGAATACGTTATTGTGTTTACAGTTTTATCTGCACTTTGGCAAATCCTGTGAAATTAAACTGTATAGCAAGATATGGAAACCTCTAACAGATGTTTTTTCGAAATTTTAGAAATATACATATCGTCTCTAGAGTTCTAACGGACGGTCTTCGGAATTACTTCTTGAGATCATGGGTTCTATTTCCGGTCCGGGCAGCAAAAAAAAACAAATAAAAAATGTGAAGTTTCAATTTTCTACTAAAAATAACGTTGCCACTTGCCCGGGATTGGATAAGTGCCCGGCTACAGGATAGTCATCTACCACATTGTGGGACTTAATGTCTTCGGCTAGTTGTGAGTGCTCTGGTTGTGCAGTTAGGCAGAACTAACCCTTCGGGGATATCTTCAGAAACTCACATTTAGAAATTGTAACAATAACATTAAACTTTTCAGCTTTTTGATATTAGTATGAACCGATTCTATGATAAATTTGACCTTGCACAGAAAAATGTGGGAGAACATCTTGGCATAATGATGTGTCTGCTTACTCCAAACGACGTCATTTGAAAACAATTATTGCATTTCTGCATATTGCTTAAAAATCTTCGAGATTCATCAGAATTGCACAATAAAAGAGACTTTAGCGGCTCAGCTGGTTCACAAAGCAAAAGTAATAATATCTTACCATTAACACAACCCTGCATTTCATCTTTGAATTTTAAGGGATCACAATGCTGACATTTTTTAATCATTTTTCCAATTAATGTCAAAGGAGGATTTTTATACTGTAACGTGTGGTCATATATGAATTCGGCATTATCAAAAACATTCCTATTAAACCTTCTGAAAATGATTCTACTTTGAGCTTGACGCTGAGCGCTAGCTGATCTACTCCCTTGCGTCTGTGAAAATATCCCCAAATCACTCAAAGACTCTTAACGGTCAGCCTGTTCCGCAAGTCTGTTGAGTCTGAGTATGGAGTGACCATTGCCGAATGCTAGCAAGTGATCATAATCCACAAAAACACTATTCTTGCCAACATTTTTTTAGAGTTTCCCTCGACTTCCACAGGATTTCATCATTAGATCCTCACCTGATGACCATGGGACACCTCTGAAATATACCCTTTCAAACAAAAAACGATTTTCCATACGAACATTCATTACCTCTTTTTACCCATTCTACCTCATCTTCTAGGGATAAAAAGAAGCATATATTCGTTCGTTTATCATAAAGTGTTTAAATACAAAGTTTCACTGTTACAGCTTTAAAAATGACGAATTTACATATGAACATATCCCCTCTTTTTACCCATTCTCCCCATTTTTGTGATAAAAGTAGCCAATGTTCTTTCGTTTATCATAAAGTGTCTAAATACAAAGTTTCAATGTTACAGCTTTAAAAATGACGAATTTCCATATGAACATTCATCCCCTCTTTTTACCCATTTTCCCTTATTTTTGCAATCAAAAGTAGCCTATGTTGTTCCTCAGAGTCTATCCTATCTCTGTACCAAATTTCATCAAAATTAGTTCACTGGTTTAGGCGTGAAAGCGTAACAGACAGACAGACCGAGTTACTTTCGCATTTTTATTATTAGTAGGGATAGGCACGCACCGCGGCCAGCCGGTACCGCCGCAACCGCGATGTCCCTATATTTTAAACCTGTAATATCTCCAAAACTATTCGTTTAATTTACACGCTGTAAAGGGCTATATTGTTCTATATTAAATGTTAAATTTATTTAAGATACTTAATTAAATAAGAATTAATGCTGTATTGCTTTAAATCGTTTCGTAAATAAGCCATTATTTTTCGTAAAAAGTAAAGGATAAAAATTGGTTATATTAAGTTATCCCTAAGAGATAAACATATACCATCGCGAACTTTTTTGTAGACGTTTTTAAGGTAAACAATACTTAGTACATTATTTTGATCTATCTCGTAGAGTTCAGCCAGCGTTTGCAATGCAAGTGCAAAAAAATATGTTTATTTACGACTTCCCATTAGAAATCTTGAAATTATCAGTGGTTCTCTAATATATGAAGCATGTTATTATACATATAAACCTTCCTCTTGAATCACTCTACCTATTTAAAAAAACCGCATCAAAATCCGTTGCGTAGTTTTAAAGATATAAGCATACATACATACAGACAGACGCGGAAAGCGACTTTGCTTTATACTATGTATAGATATTACGGTATTAATATAACACTTATATCCACTGGGACTTAGTGTCTTCGGCTAGTCGTTGGTGCCCTGATTGTGCCTCTGCCTACCTCTTAGGGGATATTGGCGGGAAGATACGTTTTTTTTTAAATATAACATGAATGTTTTTTGTAGAGAAGGAAGCAATAGCTGAAGTGGGTCACCTGATGGCAAATGATCACCACCGCCCACGGACATATCCAATACAATAACTCTTTATTGTGTAACAAAAACAGTAATAGAAATATTCATTTTTATATATACATCTATATGTAGAAAAACGAAATCCTCATTTCGAGTGGTCATTTCATCACGCCAGAACGGATGGACCAATTTAGGTAATTCTGTTTTGGCTGTGTTAGTTAGTGTCAAGAGACGGTTCTTATGAAAAGAAACATCGGGAAATTTGCAAGAAATATGGGAAAACAATACTTTACTTTTCTCCACACAAACTGTTAGTAGCTGTCAATATGAAGTTATACGATGTTCACCGGGTTGACTAGCGGTAAAAAAAGTAATTCTTAAAATTGCAAGACAAACAAAAACGGTCTTATCACCAAGTCAGCTATCTCTTCCAGGCAATCTCATAGTATGGAACAATCTTCAATGAGATACTGCGAAATGGTGCTTTTTAAAACAGTTAAAAAAAATCTTACAATTGATAGTATAAGCTATCTTAAAAATAGCAGCTACAATAGCAGAAGTATCACAATTACTACGCCGAATTTCTTTTAACGAAAACTAACTATAATCTTAATTAATTTGCTTTCTTATTTAGTCTTATTAATAAACGCCGAGTATAGTACACCAAAGTTCAGTCAAGAAGGAAGGAATAGTCTTTCTTATAATACAATGTGACACAGACATCAACTAAATTTTACTCCTACATTAGTCCACGTTTATTCTTAAGACGGATTTAACGATCTCTCGCAGGCAATCTCATGGTGTAGAACAAAATTCAATGAGATACTGCGAAATGGTGCTTTTTAAAACATTAAAAAACCTTACACTTGATGGAATTCTAACTATTTTAAAAGCAGTAACTACAATATCAAGAGTATTATAATTGCTACGCCGAATCTCTTTTAACGAAAACTATAACCTAAATTAATTTGCTTACTTATCGGGACTTTATTCGACCAAGGACCAAATATGGTACGTCCCACTGAGACCTTACAACGGTTTGCACTTTGCACATTCTGCGTGTGTAAGTGTAAATACACCATACTGTTCAAACGACTCGCATACACTTGAGACCGTTAAATTCTCACGGTGTGTCTCAGTGAGCCCTTACAACTTACGTTTTGCTCAACTTATTTGCGAAGTAGCTATATCACTATGCTTAGCTTTACGTCTATATACATCTCGTAATTTTATTAGATTTTATCTTGGATCTTTTTCATCTTTATTCATCTATGCACGTAGCATGAAGTCTCTAGTCATCGTTTCGAAAATTTTCAAAAAAACGATGTTCTTTCTTTAGTTTTTGGCACTAGCGATATCATATACCATTTGTCACTATCCGAGTTCAAATTTGCATCAAGTTACAAGATCTATCAAAATCGGGTTGAAACCATTCAATAATAGTCACAAGTTGTCTAAGAAAGTCATGTCATGGTCTTGAGTAAAGCGGTGGCCTAATCACTAAAGCTCATTCCATGAGATTTGGCGGCAACGAGGAAATATGTACACGATACACTCATTAGTTCATGATTATTTCATTTGTTCACTTTCACTGAACAAACTTGTAAGAAACACAGAAAAATTGACTAGTCTCACTCACCATTCCAAGGTCCAGGTAACTAAAAACCTTTTTCTTTTATTTAAAATGCACTTGTTATTTAAAATACCCTCACTTAAAACATAATCCAAACCAAACTTAGTATCTTTATGACTTGCGAACTTTGAATAGCCATAGAGTCATTAGCACCTCGCAGTTTAGGCACTGAATAACATTTCCATTTGCTTAGTTTTGTTGTGTGTTTGCTTGTTTTTGCAATAAAGGAAAGGAATAAATTTTTTAATGTCAAATTTTATATATACAAAAAAAACAATGAACTGAAGGAAAAATGGATGCTAGGTATCGCGCCTAAAACGGATAGACAAATTTGGCTAATTATTTTTTGTTGTGTTAGTTATTGCCAGGAGAAAGTTCTTATAAAAAAAATTGTTGACAGGTCAATGTCTGTCGGTTCAGCTAGTACCTAAAAACTTGGTAAATATTAAAAAATTGCATAAGCTTTGTAAATGTCAATACCTATTGACCCGATTTCCACAAAAATAAATTGACAGTTTATGGATTTCTTTCAAATATCCGAGATCGAATCAGAATCAGGTCGATATAAATCTGAAAAATATCAAATAACTAACTACCAGGGGGCTTAATCGGTATCTTTTTAGTGATGATCACTGGGTAATGTGTACATCAAATACCTGTCAAATGACATGTTTTACATTTGCTATCTCCTGTGACCAACAGAAATACAATGGAGATAGCAAATACAAAGCACGTCATTTGAGAGCTATTTGATGTACACTTTACCCAGTGATCATCACAAAAGAGATACTGAATAGCCTCGCTGATTTATTTTATACCATTTTTATTGAAAAAAAGATTTTCAAATTAAAAACCTAACCAGCACTCATCAAAATCTGTCAATGCAGAACACGAATGAATTTACTTTAATTGAAGAACAAATTAATGACAAATCGGTCATTAGCAGTCGCGGTGAGAAAAAGCTTGTTGGTACCGGGCTAGGCAGAAGTTTGCCCATACCTAAGGTCTTCTACGAAGTATGTTACGAGAGTTAATTCGTTTGGCACTAACAACATGACTAAAACAAGGATTTAGAGGTTTGGGATTACTACAGTAACTGGTGTTACCACATTATCAATTGCTATTGTTATGTTGCAATGTTCAAGTTTGGGTAGACGGTGAACTACATTGAGCAAAAGGCAGCTTCAGTTCGGCAACGCACCATTACCACCTTTGGTATCTAAAGGTGTATTTTTACCATCAGGATATTTGACTATTTGTTTTCGTCTAAAGTCATAACCCAATAAAAAATAGTTACAGTTTGATTTTGATGAGATATGCCTTTTTTATAAACCATGAAAAAGTCACTTTAATACCCCAGTCATAGCAAAAATACAAATCCGCCAAATAGGGACGCGACGGCGATTGATTTTTATTTTCGCACTTACCCTGTGCTTGTGTTAAATTTCTATAAATTTTAAAGAAAGAAAAAAATTTCCCCAGACAGGATTTGAACCTGTACCTTTTCGTCTGAAACCGATGAACGCTCTTACCATTTGAGCTATTGAGGATTAAAGTCCCTTGGCGATTTTTTTTATTTTTTTAAAATCCTTTTTACAATTTCGCCATGGAACTTGAATCCTCAGTAGCTTAACTGCCTTATTCATAAAAAATAGTTAAGTAACCTCCTAAGCATTGCTTAACTAATCATTTGATTAAGCCTTAAGCATTGCTTAAAAATTTGTTATTCATAAAGTTCATTTTGACATTGCTTAGTTAAATACTGCTTAACTTGGTAGGTTTTGGTAGAAATGTGGCTGTATGCGTATTTCTTTTGCTAAAAGTGGATTAAACAATTTATCATCCGTTATCAACATCGTTGTTTCTGAATACGGTGTCGGACATCTATAACCTCTTGCCAAAGAGTATTTATATTTCTACAATAAAATACTCGTACATATTGTACTACAATAAAATTAAATTTATTAGAGTAAATAAAGTTGATGCAACATAGACACAAAACGTTCAAACATACACTGCATTTCAAAAATAATGTTTTTAATGCATCTACATTATGTTACTAAGCTAAATATAAAAATGATGCCATTTCTGTAATATTTTCCCCGTGTTGGCTCGAGTTCTTTTGTAGAAAGTAGAATAGACCATCTACCATCTAACAGGAGTTAAACAGCGCGTAAAAATCGAGCATAGGCTTACCGTCACTAGCACCGTGACAACTTACTAGGAGGTGAATTTCGCAGCGACTCACCGGGATCGGTACCACCGCCTTACATATTCCTGCCGCCATAACGTCAGCGCTTGCTGTTGAATTGTTCCGGTTCGTAGAGTAAAGTAGCCGGTAAACTTACTTTTGCTCGGGGCTTGACATCCCAGCCTCATGTTGGAATCTCACCATTGACACCTTTGGTGTCTCTAGACGGCGTGAAATTCTCACAATCAGAAAATCTGTCTACTTTTATGCTTTCAATATCATAACAAAATGATCTGGAAAACTATTCGTTTCTTCGTAGGAGTCATTGGCCATCTCCATAATAAAACATGTTATTACAGTCCTATATTGTTCCAAAATCCAACATATCCCATCCAATTTTGTCCACACTTCAACGAAATCAAAATATTTCAATGCCTGTATTATAAAAAAATCATAAGAATACACAAATAAGTCACATTAAATGGCTAATTGTTGCATTTTGTCAATGCACATAAAATCAGCTGTTTGAAATTTAGTCATCCATTTTGTTGATTAAAATTTTAAACAAGGGTCCGAGGTTGCTTAAAGTGACAGCTATTTAAGAATATATTTAAACAAATGATTAACTTTAAATAGCGTTTATGAATAAGAATTTTTTTAAACATTGCTTAAATTGGTGATTAAAAGTTAAGCAACGTTTATGAATAAGCCTGTAAATTGTTAAAATATGCGTCGGCTTAAGACGAATGATTCTTTTTTTGTCGTAAACGATTTATATCATGACCAAAAACCATACAAAAAGAATGGTGACTAATAAGATATTGTCATAAATCACACAAACATTTGAAATGGTGTGTGACGACCCGATTACAAAACATCGACTTCCACCACTATTCATAAATTTTGTACGAAAGCATTATACGCGATATATACCTTCCGGATGACATTCTTTAAAAACTTAAATGATAGTCCAAACGATATCGAAATCCGTTCCCCGGTTTAAAACAGACAGACGCGGATAGCGATACATTTCCTAACACTGATAGTTAAGCAATCATCATAATCATTATCATAACTTTTTCATCCCTGGTCGGTATACGATTTGAAAACAAGCCCGGGAAAAATAAGTTAGTTTCACACCCGTATCCTTAAGGATTTATGCAGAGAAACAACTAGGACATCCATGATTAGCCAAATAAGTAGTACTTATTTGGCTAATACAATTAGGAATAAGTACTAATTTTAATTTTAATTTTATTTAATTAATTTTAATTTTATTCCTACATAATGTATTTTTGGGTGTTTATTAAATTTATTTCAGTAGGTACTTCCATGTATATATGTCTTGGTATCGTTTACTTACATCTATAACACATAATATGTTATTTTTTTATATAAAAAAACTTTGAAGTTACGTCAACTCGAGTAATTTGTCCAGAAATATGTACCAGTCTTTTCTTCATATCAAACTTCGCTTGTCATTAACCAACGCAACAAAAAAAGAATTAGCATTAAGTATATAATATTCAAATTAAAACCAACTTCGATGTTTACTAAGCAAATCGTTAATGTACACAAAAAATAAGTTTTTTCCTGCATTTTTCTAGAATTCCATCATCAGATTCAGGCTTGGTGGCAAAGGAACCACCACGAAAGTAAGCTCATCAAATTAAAAAAAACATTTTTGGAATCAGTTCAACAACGACGCAGAAATTGATTAACATAAGTAAAAAAAGATAGGAGTCAAAAATGTAAATAACCTCCTCCTTTTTTCAAAGTCCGTTAAAATGGGTCCGTATGTTCAGGCGTGACGCGATGACCAAGAATCAGAATCAGAATCAGAATAATCTTTATTCACATGAACCATACAAGTGGTATTTGTGCGCGTCGACATTTTTTAAACTACCACCGGATCGGAATCGCGGCCTCACACTGAGAAGATCCAGCGAAAGAAACTCAGCGGGCTTGACTTTTTTTTCAATAATAATATTTACAATATAATCTAGATTAAAATTACTAATTACAATCTGATTTTAACTTAAATAAAAGGTACAAAAACTTACATTACAAATTGCAGTGGGAGATTGAAACCTCTATTCCCAAGCATGTTCATCTTCCAAATACTCTGCGACTGTATAAATAGCCTTTTTGACATAATTTTGCTTTGATAAATTTTTAAACTTATTTATAGGTAGATCTCTAATACCAATGGGCAGCTTGTTGTAAAAACGTATACATTGACCCAAAAAGGATTTACTAATTTTACGGAGACGAGTTTTGAACGCGGTTAGATTATTTTTATTCCTCGTATTAATATCGTGAACATCACATTGTTTTGTAAACATACATAGATTTTTTTTTTTTACATACATTAAGTTTTCATAAATGTATTGGGAACTGAAGGTTAAAATATTTATTTCTTTGAATTTTTCTCGGAGGGAATCCCTTACTTTAAGATTATAAATAGCTCTAATAGCTCTTTTCTGTAATACAAATATAGTATTTATATCTGCAAAATTTCCCCAAAGAAGTATCCCATAAAACATTAAACTATGAAAATAGCTAAAATATACTATTCGGGCCGTTTCAACATCGGTTAATGTTCTTATTTTTTTAACTGCAAATGCTGCTGAACTAAGCCTATTTGCCAGTTTCTCAATATGAGGGCCCCATTGTAATTTATTATCAATTGTGATGCCTAAAAAGACAGTGGATTCAACCAGATCCAGATTAGATCCATTTAGTTGTACATTGGAATCTACTAGCCTAACATTTGGCATTGAAAATCTAATACATTTCGTCTTAATACCATTTAAAAGAAGATTGTTAACCGTGAACCAATGTACAACTTTGGATATCGCATTGTTCACTTCGTCATACATACCCAATTGCCTTTTCACTTTAAATATAAGTGAAGTGTCATTCGGGAACAAAACAATATCGTGGGTATCCCTTATGTAATAAGGTAAGTCGTTTATATACAAGAAACAAAAATGGACCAAGAATAGAGCCCTGCGGTACGCCAATCGTAACCGCAGAACCCGAAGAAGTTTTACCATTTATTTTAACCCTCTGAACTCTATTGTTTAAGTATGAGATCATGACATCAAGGGCTTTGTTCTTGATTCCGTAATAGCGTAATTTCCTGATCAAAGTAACATGATGAACACAGTCGAAAGCCTTAGAGAGATCACAGAATACACCTAATGCATCATGCGAGTTCTCCCATGCTTCAAATACGTTTTTTAATAATTCCACTCCTGCATCAACGGTTGAGCAGCCTTTGGTAAATCCAAACTGTTTATTATGTAACAATTTGTTTACTTTAAAGTAATCTAACATCTGATCAAGTATTAATCTTTCAAATATTTAATTAAGTGTAGGCAAAACTGAAATCGGACGAAAATTTGTTGGGTCAGAAGTGTTACCCGATTTAAATAAAGGCACTACCTTGCTTTGTTTCATCAGATCAGGAAATACACCATTCGATGTGCTGCAGTTAAATATTATGGCCAAATGTGGTGCAATATCATAAATTATTGACGCAATCGTTTTAACAGAATGTCCCCACAAGTCTGACGTTTTCTTAGTTTGTAGTGATTTAAAGGCCTTAATTACGTCTTTTGTATCGACATAGGTAAATTCGAAAGCTTTGATACATTCAGTTACAGATTGCTTCAATATTGATTCGGAAATAATAGAAGATGAACAAAGAGTTTTAGGTGTTTCAATCGGAATTTGTGTAAAGAATTTTTCAAACTCTTTTGCTATTTTTACATCCTCTTTAACATTACATCCATCTATATTTAATTCAAATCCGTCATTAACAATTTGACATTTACTGGTTTCCGTATCTATAATATTCCACGTGGCCTTGATTTTGTTATCGGATCTTTTAATAATGTTTTTCAAATACATAGACTTAGCAGTGGAACATACTCTTTTAAACAATTTTGAATATATGGTTATATGATTTTTCATAATATAAATCAAATAACCGTTTTCTACTTTTTAATATACCAGTTGTTGCCCACTTACTGAAACACGCCCGTTTTTCTATACATTTTTTCTTAAGGAAAATAAGGAAATTAAGGAAAATAATAATTAAAATAAGGAAAATAATTAATTAATTTTTTTAAGGAAAATAAGGATTCATACTATACTATATACTTACTACATACATTGTATACATAATTTATTTTTTATATTGAAATGCAAACATATTTGAAAAAATATCTTCTTCTCTTCTGGCTTCTTCTGACTTTTTAGCATCTCGCTTTAGGACTCTAATTATGGAGTTATTAAAATTAACAAAAGTATTGTGTAGTAACAAATAGACTTATACAGCTTATATAGCAATATTAATATACAACTGAGAGAATACCCTTAACTGACCCCTTCTATGTAATTGCGCCTGCAGTAAGAGATAACATAATGTATCTTGTTAGCATAATAGTCATCATTTGACAGATACTATAAATAAATTTAGCGTACAAAACTACCTTATTAATATTAGAATAATAAAGATTAGGGCCAATTCCTAATTTGTTGCCAATATATTTTAGAAAAAAAGCCTTTGTCAGTTTATATATACTAAGAAAAAGTGCGAAAGTCTATCTGTTTTTCAGTTACACTTTAACGCTCGTCCGAGTTTGACGAAATCATATATAAAGACCCGAGGTCACATAAAGGCTATTTTGCTTTAAAAATCAACCAGATAACAAATGCCGATACTGGGGGATAAAACTTTATGAAAAACTTTTCTACGCTGACGAAGTTGCGAGTAAACAGCGAATAAACTATGGGTAAGACTCTTAATCCCGTATCGCTAAAGAGGTGATAGGCAAGATGTACAACAAGGACATTCAAGTTTAGCCGAAGGTACTACTTAGTCCTACAATGTGATTGGCAAACCGATCGTCAACCGAGCACATATCCAATCACGGGCAACATTTCATGTTGTAAAACTATAGCAGCGCTTGACTTCCTCCATGTAAATAGCTGTAGCTCTTAAATTCGACTTCTTACAAAAAACTACTATAGAAACTTTTGCCAAAGAATAAGTAAAAAAAAGTAATAAATTAGTTACAAAGGACATTTCATGTGTTAACTATGATAGAAGTAATGTTAATAAAAGACACCCATCAGCAAACAATAAAAAGATTATTAACTATAATTTTAACCTGGTTCATCATAACCTACAAGGTCTGATGGGCAAAGATCTAGAATTGGAGTTGTTTATGAGTTGTAACAATACAGATATATTATGTATAACAGAACATTGGCTTAAAAGCCATCAGCTCGTGTTCAACTTCAATAATCACCAGGTTGCTAGCTCGTTCAGCAGAACAACAATGATACATGGTGGCTCCTTAATTATTGTTAATAAAAATATTAAATTTAAAGAACGCAGAGATATTGTGAGCCTTTCTGTTGAACGTGTTATTAAGATTGCTTGCATTGAGTTTGAGCAATTTATTGTGGTAAGTGTATATAAGCCCCCTTGTACACCCTATGATGAATTTGAATTTAGAATGGAAGAGGTCCTATTTAAAGTGTCTAATTCAAGGACTAATGTTATTATCGGTGGTGACTTCAATATAAACATATTAGAATCATAATCGCAGTAACTTAAGTTTTTAAATCTCTTAAGATCAAACAATTTGCACAGCATTTTCTTTGAGCCCACTAGGATTACAGCTACAAGTTCCACTTGCATTGACAACATATTTACAAATATGACACCTGTTAATAAATCAATTGTTAAAGAAATAGATTTAGATCACTGTGGGCTATTAGTCGAATTGCCAGGAAGCATACAAAAAGCTCAAAGAAAAGATATTATTTTTGTTCCTGTTAATTCTAATCGTTTAAAAAGATTTGAGACAGTGTTAATAGAAGAATTACCAAAGTTGCCGT
>NJDD01000736.1:2637-21685 GCA_002245505.1 Calephelis nemesis
AGTTCATTGATCTTTGTGGTCAAGTGCGAGCGACAAAAATAATTAATTAATTTATATAAAAAATCAAAACACTTGAAACTTTCAAAACTAAGTCCTGAGTGGGTGTAGTTTAGCACCCTTAAAGCGTTTTGGGGACTTAAGTTACACGTTGTATAAATAAGAAACCTGAACGTCACAAATTGTTACGTACCTAAGTGTTAAGTAATATTCTTTCAACCGTTTTTCGAAGATGGGCAGAGAAAAGCTATCGCGGACTTCAAGAGAGAGTGAATTCCATAATTTGACGGAACGAAAAGTAAAGGAGTTTGAGTAACAATGGGAGTGGGATACAGGTAAACGAAGTATTGAACTACGACTAGAGCGACACGGTGATTAATATAAGAGGGGGCAGACGGATTATACAAAATATTATAAAGGAGTCTCTGTGGTCTAGTGGTTTACTTGTTGGACTTGACTGCATATGGTCCCGGGTTTGAATCCCGGGTCGGGCAACAAAAAGAAAACTCGGGTTTTCCAATTTTCTAATAAAAAACAAACGGTGCTCGGGATTGGATATGTGCCCAGTTAGTGATAGGCTTGCCACCTATCAGATTGTGGGACTTAGTGTCTTCAGGTAGTCGTGGGTGCCCTGGTTGTGCCTCTACCTACCTCTTCGCGGATATGGGTGTGAAAATACTACTACTACTATTATAAAGGAAACAAAGTATATGAGAGTTAATGCGAAGACGGATAGGAAGCTATTTATATCTTTCAAAAAATAATTATCAAATCGGGAAGTGGTACCTAATGGCAACTAGGTTTTTGCATTTTTAGTGCACTTAATATTTTTTTATGACATTAGAAGGTAAACATGCCGACGGATTTCCTGATGATAAGAAATTCACGCCGCCTAAAGACACCAAAGGTTGTAATGGTGCGTTGCCAACCTAAGACCGGGATGTTAGGCCTCGAGCAAAAGTGAGTTTACCGGCTAACTTACTCTTCGAACCAGAACACGTCAACGATAAGCACTGACGTTATTGCGGCAGGAATAGGTAAGGCGGGCGAGTTGCTGGAAAACTCTATCACCAAGTAGGATGTCACGGTGCTAGTGACGGTAAGCCTTCTATAAGCTGCCTGGCAGTAAGGCAGATGGTCTATTCTGCAAAGGAAATCCGATCAACACGGGGAAAAAACTGCACGCCTTTTATTAACTTCTCCATTAAGTCACGTTCTAAGTGTGTTAGTTCTAAAAATTAGATATGTGGCTGGGTCACTTATAGTGCAGTGACAAAATGGCGTCCGTCTACTGCTCTTCTGATAACCTTTTTTCGATAGTGACTAGAGAAGAAACTATTTGCAGCTCTTACCTTTCCATCATCAACTGCACCAATTCCGCCAGGTTCCTGGTGATGAGGTACTTGCGACGCGCCTGAGACACTTGGTTGTGGCGGTTCTCGCGTAACACCAAGATGGCGTTCACCAGCTCCTCTTCCGATACTTCCACCCTTCGAGAGAGTACCTACAGAAAAATCATTCATTGTCTCAACTCTTCGTGGTAAAGATTGGTGTCGATTCTGACACAAACATTTTTTAACTACAATTGTACTTTCCACAATACATTTTTTATTATTATATTTTAGCCAACCGGTTTCACTATTTTAACATCATCATCTCTGATCTGATTCTGACAGACATTGTCTAAATTTTCCATCTTTGTCTGTTTTTCTCCAAATAAAAACTAAAAGAGGTGGAACAAGACAATATGTTCCGAGGCATTGATCAAACCTCTACAGAAAATAAAAATATCGCGTGAAACATTTTTTTCAGTACCAAATGTTTTTCTGTCTCTTTCTATTACTTACGTTGAAAGAAGATAGCGATGGCTTGATGGGATTATTATCATGATGATTATAATCGCGGGGAATCACTTTTCTGACCTGACAAACGTTGTTTCGCCTCTTGGTTTGAAACACACTTTTCGGATATTTCGCACAGGTATTTAATACATATATATACATATCTCGTGACACAATGTTTGTCCTCAATGGACTCCTAAACCACTCAACCGATTATAATAAAATTCGCACACCATGTGCAGTTCGATCCAACTTGAGAGATAGGATAGCTTATATCTCAATTTATGGTAAAAAAATTACCATCCGAGCGAAGCCGTAACGGGCAGCTAGTATTATGTATATAACAATAATAAAATATACATACTTACTTACTGTGCCTAAATCATAAATATAAAAATTCTCGTGTCACAATGTTCGTTCCCGTACTCTTCCGAAACGGCTTGACCGATTCTTATAAAATTTTGTGAGCATATTGAGTAGGTATGAGAATCTATTTTAAAAACCCCTTAGTCACAAGGGTGCCTCACCCTAAATTTTTTCACTTAAATCACATTAAATATATAGCAGAACAATCAATATCTGCCGGGTCAGCTAGTTATTATTTAATATAACCGGCATTAATATTTATTTCATATCTTTAAGAGTTCTTTTTCAATAAATTAAATTTACATAAGGTTTGAAATTAGATATTTTAGATTTTTTTTAAGTAACTTTAATAATTTATCCTACCTTTCCATCATAAAAATTAACAATTTATTACACATTAATTTATATAAATTTATTACCGAATGTTAAAATACTCATCCTTTATTATTTCAATTGCATGCTATTTAAAATGTAAACATAGTAGGTTTCTTTGTTCTATTTGAATATAATCATCATAGAAGGGCCTCGTTGAAAGGTCAATTTACCCCAATCAATGAATACTGTAGTCTAGTCAATTAGGTAAATTAAAGTATTCTGTGATTATGAGTTAGTGAATAAAAATTTTACTTCGAAAAGACATCTGTGATTTTACAAATAGTAGTTATGATTAGTACGTAGTTAGGTACTTTTGATTGTGCTGAATGTAGATTCATGTTTAAAACCCGTTGCTTTTGAAAATATAAAAATTCGCAATTGATTGTTGATTCATTTTTTGCCAAAAAAAAATTTACTTTCGTAAATATGTAACTCCAAATACTTAGTTCTTTTTCTTTTATAGTTCAAAAACAAATGTTCATTTCCATGCATGTATGTACCTATAAATGCATATTAGTTTTGATGTTAATTTTTTGACTAGTGTGACAAGGGGGGTGACATACGGGAATTTTGTTTTCTGGATCCCGGTGATGTCATCAGTGGGAATAGACGGTGACATGCGGGAAAGACCGAATCATGAGTCGAATCATGACCGAGTTATGCCAGATATGGCGAAAACTTTGCTAACTTGGCAACCATACTAACATTACTTGTGTGCATGGATCGCATGATTTTTCGTTACGCGATTCCGAACGCTTGAGGAATCTCGAAACGAAGAAATTCCGTACGGAAAAATTCAAATCGTGTGGCAAGTCCATTAATTTGTATGGATTAGATGAGTTTTAAATTTTAAAACAGGATTCGAGAAAGGAGTTTCGAATGCCAAAATTCTTAGAGCCAAGTTAAAAAGATATCGTCACGTCCGTATTCGCGATGTGATAGTCAGGGGTACAATCAGCCACCCACAATTAGTCGAAGGTACTAAATCCCCAACTGGGAAAATATCCAATCCCAAGCAACGTTGTTTTTATTAGAAAATTGAAAAAATACATATCGAATTTAACCAACCGGGTCTCGAAACCAAGACCTAACGTAGTCAATGCCAACGCCAGACCACATAGGCGATAGCTTGCATGTTAGAACATTTTTTTATGTATTTAAACTACCTCTTTATGATTAGTAGTGTACCGCCAAGTGACATCTTGAAGGTCGTCCCTGGAAAAGGCGAACACATAGGAGAGTTCCTTGTTCCAGCCGTGAGTGTATATAAGCGGGGCATCCAGCTCGGCTTCGGAAGGGTCCACGTGGAGCCACCTATTAGTGTCATAATCCCACACCTGTTGTAGGAAATAGAAAGCTGAAGTCTTTTTGGTTTGTACTTTGGAATTATAATCCTATCCTGAGGCTTAACAACCCGGCCTCAGGTTAGCAACGCACCATTACCAACTTTGGTGTCTCTAGGCGGCGTGAATAATTTCTTACCATCAGGAAATCCGTTTGCTTGTTTGCTTTCCAATATCATAAAAATAAAAAAAACGAACCAAATAGAATTAGCACAAAACATTATTTACACTAAGATATAACAAAACTAAAATACCGGTCGCACTCAGATACCTCAATTATTTATTATATGGAAAATGACAAATCAGTCATGCAGTCCACATTTTCAATATAAAATTGTCACTTAATTATAGATTAAATTTTAATTGACATTTCTAAGTACGGCCATAGCTAGCTAAGACCCTTCTCGATCGCGTCGGCTTTCACACAAAACAACCCGCATCAATACTGGTCCATCCGTACAAATTTTACGATGCTACACACAAAAAGACACACTCACTCACGCGCGCGCCCTTACACACACGCACGCACGCATACACACACAAACATGCATACACATATACACACATATAGACACGTTTCACTTATAACACCCTATTTTTCCGTCGTGGGTTAAATATAAGTACGTCAATAATTTTAAAATAAAACGTTGGAAGTTTTTACGCTCAAAGTACAAATTTATCATTCTTTAAAAAAAAGCGCAAACGATATACATAGTTAAGAAGGATATAGGTAATAGGTAGAACTTATTGAGCAAATGTAATCACATAAATATCTTAATTTTTTTCTCTTACTTTGTTTAAACTTTAGACTAGCAAAACCTTGTGATTTGTAATTTTACTAATTGTAAAACCGTGTATTGAAACAATTTTTTTTATGATATTGGAAGGCAAACAAGCAGACGAATTTCCTGAAATAAGAATTTCAAGCCGCCTAGAGACACCAAAGGTGATAATAGTGCGTTGCCAATCTGAGGCCGGGAACTTACTTTTGCTCGTGGCCTAATCGAGCATAAGTAAGTTTACCGGCTACCTTATCCTCCAAACCGGAACACGTCATGACGTTATGGCGGCAGGAATAGGTAAGGCGGTGGTACCAATCCGGGTGAGTCGCTGCGAAACTTTACCATCTAGTCAGATGTCACGGTATTAGTGACGGTAAGCCTATGGTCGCCTTTTACGAGCTGCCTGGCAGAAAGGCAGATGGTCTATTCTGCAAAGAAACCCGGACCAACACGTGGGAAAATGGACTCTTTCTTCCCTATGGCTGTTGCGAATATGAGGCAGGTGTATTATTATGTATTTAGTATTTGTCCTGTTCCACTCACCTCACACCACACGTGGTCGGAAGTTTCACTAGATACGTATCTGGTATCGTAGCCCAGCGCCCGACACACCAGCACGAAGCAGTTGGCCCATTCCCCACAGCGACCCTTACGCGTGTGGAGCAGGGTACGAGGATTGTTAAACCGCGGAAACTCAGCCCCACCCTCACAACCCGCTTGTGTGCATTTAAATATCTGTTGGGAGTATACATTTTATTGCATCAGGATGAGAAATGAAATGAAAAAAAACGAGAACGAACGAGATTTGAGGGAAGAGTGGAAAGGTGAAGAGAAGAAGGTTACACATTAAGCCAAACATCCCAACAAGGCAGCGATTCACCTGTAAAATCTATGGTGATAGTCTCTTATCAAAAAAACCGTATGCTTGCTTATTGTCTTATGCCATAAAAAAAGAGTGTGTGTACTTATGTACGCACGTAAGAAGTTATACTTCTTTGGCGTAACAATCAAAAACACCAAATAATAACACAACGCATACATACACAAATAGCATGCAATATGTTAAAAATCCTAAAATATAATTAAAAACAAAAAGGTTCGCAACTAACTTCAGGGTGTTGCTTTTCCCAATCGCGCCAAAAGAAGTATAACTTCAAAAATTTCTTGCAAAATTTATTTGTGTTTTTAGATGAGTTGATCAGGTGAGTTCTGTGTAAAGAAAAAAGTATCTTCTCGCTCATATCTCCAAAGGGGTAGTTAGAGGCAAAACCAGGGCACCCACGGCTAGCAGAAGACACTAAATCCCACAATGTGATAAGTGGCAAGCAGTATCGCCAGCCGGATTTATAATCCACCTATATCAGATGGCCACTTCGAGCAAATCATGGTGTTACTCTATTACTACTCACACCAAAGTATTTAAAGTTAGTATTGTTTAGTTATAACCTACTTCTAAAAAGAGGTAGTTATGTTCGCCTTCTATATTATATTTTGATATTATAATTAACATATAATTAATTCTTTCAAAGTTTTTGAACCAGTTTGAAAGATATTAGTCTCATTGCCACCAAATCTGGGTCTGATGATTCATTTTCAGGAAAGTAGTTAATATTTCTTTATCTAAATGATTTATTTATCGAATTTGAAGTCAGTTTTTTGCAGTTTATTTATGACGTCTCTAATCTAAGAACACTCAAGTGTTACGGCAATCTAAATATAAACAATATTTTAAGCTGGGTTTCTTTAATCTACAAACTGTAATCCCTTACGATAACCATTGGTAGTTTGTCTAACAATAACGAAGCCTTGCTCATAGTTACACAAAATGTTTTGAGTTAACAGTCAATAACGAATGACAGTAGGTAGTTATATTTTTTACTATTCATACAAAAAACTACCATTTGCGAGCAAAACGACTCCTTTCTTGAATATAGGAACCGAGCATCAGTCACATAAATCATTACAGTGGATTGGGAGATATGAGGTAGATTTTTGCACACAGCATCATGCAAAACGCGAAAAATAGAAAAATATATATTAAACACACCTCAACTCGGCAATTTTCTGAGTTGACCCTCTTCATTGTGTTACTGACGAACGTGGTCTCTCCTCCGCACTGTTCACAATCAGGTTGGTCTACCCATGAAAAGAACTTGTACTTATACCAGCCTAGTAGCTCCATTAGTAGAGCTTTGTCAAATGGCATATCCTGGTCTTTTAACTCACCTGAAAATATTTTAACGATTACGATTACACATGAAACAAAATAAAATAAATACATCTATTAACAACCCTTAGGCAATATGCGTGGCACACGTGGTTTTTTTTTAAATAAATCTCCCACATTTATGGTCTAGCTGTACAGTGTTGGATTTGACTTCTTGTGGTCCAGGGTTCGATCCCTAGGTTGGGCATCAAAAAAAAATAGAAAATATTTATTTCCAATTATCTACTTTTCAACTTTCTAATAAAAATAATGTTGACTGGGATTGGATATGTGCCAGGATGGGAATAGGCTTGTCACCTATTACATCGTGGAATTTAATATCTTCGGCTAGTTGTAAGAGCCCTGGTTGTGCCTCAACCTACCCCATAAGGGGTTTTTCTTATGGCTGTTTGTGGTAATTTCAAGACATATAACAAGTTTCAAATCAAAAGATTTTTGCCTTTATCCTTGACATAGTGAAATCAAAATAGGTTCAGTAGTTTTTTCATGATTTACTAGCAAACAGATAAACCTTAAAGTAGAGGACTCTTACAAATGTAGAGCTCTTTAACAAATTTGGCATGTGTAGATAAGAAATAATATTTGTCTACCAGTCTTAATTTTTCTCTGCTGTTCCCTCATCCTGTCGATAGCCAACAATTGCAATGTTACTAATGGAATCTGTTCTCTTGTGAATTGTTGTAGGTCCTCGTCTTCATACACCAACATTTTATTAAATAATGATTGCATTCGAAGTAACAATTGATTATTAGTTGTCTGGAAGAAGTCAAAATAAATAATTGTTTAGAAGCTTAATTGATGGACAATATTTTGTAAGGTAGCCGGTAAACTTACTTTTTGATCGAGACCTAACATCCCAGCGTCAGGTTGGCTACGCACCATTACCTCCTTTGGTGTCTCTAGGTGGTGTGAATTTCTTACCATCAAGAAATGTATCTGCTGGAATTCCTTACAATATCATTAAAAAAATCATAAATTTGCTTCAATTGCTATTGGACAGTTGTTAGGAAATTGCAAATATTTTCTAAAATAGTTTACTTTGTTTCTTACAATTTTAATCTATAAAAAAAATAAAGTATTTTTTAAAGTTATCCAAAATGTAAGCAGTTTCTGAATAACTGTATTGATTTTGATTTTGTATCTATCTGTAATATAATATAAGCTAATTAAGCTCCTTCTATGGAGTTCCACCAGATGAACCTGGCACATCCCATCTTTCACATTCCTGCCAACAAATGTCAGTATTATCATTACTGTTTTCTTTCTGGTAGACTTGCTTAAAGGTACACAATAAATATAGGGATCTATCAAAAAAACATCTATGTTGTCAGTTATCTTTAGAAGTTTAATTTCTCACTATCTTACACCATAAAACAAGGAGAAGGAAAAATAATAGATAATGAGATGTAAATAAGTAAGTAAGAGGCTTAAGATCTTAGATTGCGGATGACACCTTTACCATAAACATTTCCATCAAAAATTCGTTCTGCTCATTTATTTTTCAAAGTATTACAGACAAAAGTAAATTACCATAACATTAATAGGAGACAAGTCATGCTTCTTAGATTTTAATTTGTTATTAATTCTTTTAATACTTTGCTTAGGTCGAGCTCCTGTGGATCCACAAATAAATGTTACTTTTCTCTCTAAAGCTGCTTCTGCTAATCGAAGTTTGTTTAGGCTTTGCTCTTTTGGATATACATATATGTTCTGAACCTGCAAAAAACGAATACAGACAATAAACCAGCTAAGTTACAAGGTTTTTGCCTGGAGAAATTATCTGGCTTGCCAACCCCAATTAAATAAATTGAAAAATAATCAGTCTATTTTACTTATATTTAAATTGACATTATTTACATTCTCCATCTTAGAGTTTGTTATTTCATTAGTTACTCTGAGGCCTGTCACAGCAAGGTTTTTATTTCACGAGTTTCAATAAAACTCTGATTTTTGTCATACTTTTGAATGTCTAAGATTAGTCCAGCTCTTGAGTCTCTGTTAAGTAACATCTTACATTTTAAATTTAAATCTTTGGGTATATTGGTAAAATTAGTAATTACTATATTTTGATTGTTAATTTACGATGAAGAACAACAAACAAATTAGGAAATATTATTGCCTACAGTGTTGTCTATGTTCATAATCATTATATCTCCCATGGAAACCTGTGGCGATTAGGATAAAATACAACCCATACCTTGTCCAGATTATAAACTACGTTACACCTTAAAGCTATTGTACATTACATGTAATTTTATGTTTTTCAATTGATAAGTTATTTTTTATTTTTTTATTACCTTTTTGAATCCAATATAGTTTAAATAGTCGCCAAAAGACTCACAATCCAAAACTTTGACTAGAATATCACTATTTACAGTCCGCAAGTCATAATCATGGGGGTTCTCTAAAATTGTTTTAATAAGTTGCAAAAGTTCTAAAAGTATTACACTGAAGTTATTTCTGTTCTTTAGGTCTTGCTCCACAAGGGCCAAACGAGCCATGTCTTCCATTTTTTATTAGATAAACTAAAAGCTATGGAATGTTTTTAAAAATATTGTATTTGTAAATTATTTCATTGTTGATTTTTTACTATCACCTCAATGACATTTTTGATAAGAATGTCAGTTTCAAATAAGCAATGTCATTTGATTCATGTTTGATTCATATTGACGTACACCTTCTCAAGTGCTGCCAGAATATTAATTTATTTCAAAATGTTGTAAAATCATAATAATTTTAAAGTACAGATTCTCTAAAATTAATACCCTTCATTTTTCGTAAATATATTTTTGGATGACTAAAAAATATTTAACTACTATTTTACAGTTATATTTTCTTCGCTTTCTTAATTAATGTTATCCCTATTGTAGCCATAGCAATATGAATTCAAACAATAAATTAGGCAAATACTTTAGTAGTAGGTAACATTAGGTATGTTGTGTACCTATCTTATAAGTACCTAGGTACATCACAAAAATTATTCATAGTAAATGATTTCATGTTGATTGATGAATTGTTGAAATAATGATGAGGAAACACTCAGCAGTGGAAAAAATAAATGGTAGGTAATCAGCTAATCTAATTTCTGTCTTTTAATTTCTTAAAACCATATACCTACTAGAATCTTAAAAATGTTCTTAAAATGTTGTGTTTATATCCTTGCTACTTTGTTTGAGCAATTTAAAAAAATAGCTTTATTGTTATAACCAATGACTATGTTCAGCTTTTTGATCCTCTTACATCTGAAGTTGAGTTGTTATCTTCATTGTAACATTTAACATAAAATGTTTGTGACCTCACAGTAATAATTTCCAAACAATATTGCCTTTTTTATTAATTAGAAACCTAAGTCCTACGAACATGTTTAATAATACGTAAGTGATGCCCGCCCCACATCTCTTAATCTGTATAATTTCCGTATGTATGTACCTATGTCTGAATAGGTTTTGACTAAGCTGCTACATCGCCAGGGAGGCATTAGATTTTTTTTCTAAATTTTGGCTTACTAGGTTAATTAATGATTATAATTTTACTATCATGCCTATTGTATTAAGTAGCTCTGCAAGAATTCCTCTGCCTTCAGGCATCTACCTACTTGACGAACTCATGATTAATTAGTTATTTAACATTTTTTGTAATATTGCGATATAAATTCAAATGAAAGGACTAGTTGCAAAGAGTTTAAAAAAATACGTTAAGACTGTTTTAATATTTAATAATTAATATTAAGTTTAACGCAATCGAGTTTTGCGCTTGTTTGCACTCTCGTTACTCGTTAGTGGGACAGGGAAGCTTCATTGAAGAGAGGTTAATCGTTTGTGTAGATTTTCGTCAGCCTGGCACGAGAAACTGGTTGCTGCATGCCCGATATGTAAGAGGTGAACATGCTCTTTGTCTTGAACTTGCTGATGAGTTACTAAAGGAAACCAATAATACGCATAGATATGCGCATTTCATTAAGGTCAGTATTTTTAGCCCCTGTAGCTGTTCATAATTGCCGAATTCTTGGACTTCAATTCGAAGAAGTTTCTGGTAGCAAGTTCGCTTAAAAACGCCAGCAACGGAACCAGTCCTGAATCCCGTGTTCAATACCAACTCTATCGCCGTTCCACCATCACCGCATCAACTCCGTGAGTCAAAACATCATCCATATCGCCTATCCCTTAGGACCTTAGTCCTTAGTCCTCATGCTACACTAGCGCCTGCAGGGGCGTAATTACAAGCAACAAGGGACTGATTGTGTAACTAAGTTGCCCACTCAAAATGAAAAAGTGTACATTAAAGAGCTGTCAAATGACGTGTTTTATATTTGCTATCTCCAGTGACCAACAGAAATACAGTAGAGATAGCAAACACAAATGACGTCATTTGATGTACACTTTTGTAGTTTGAGTTGGCAACTGAGATACACAATCACCCCCCAGCTCACATTCAACTACCGCACACGTAAACCCATCTACTGTACCAGTAACCTATAACTACCAGATACCACCCATACAGTATACGTAGGCAGTTACTGTGTAGGTCACTCGTATTTGAAAAATAGAGATCAAAACTACCTACAAATTTGAAACAGTATGGAAATTAACTACAAACGTTCGAGAGGTGTACTGCAGTAGCTAAGGTAGCTACTGTGTGTGTGTGTCAAGTGTGTTCAAGTTGTAATAATTGTTTTCGCATTATTTTTATGACATGACCTACTGAAATTATTTATGTTCTACGTATTGTAATTCGATTGCCGAAAAAAAAATATAACATGACAACCTTATTTATTCAATGGAGTGTAGGTAAGTATTTTGACAACTAGACATAGTTTCTATACATTTGTACTGCGTCAAAATTGCTTTCCAACCAACCAGCTTTTAAGAGACGAGCGTTGGTCACTATCTCTAAAACTTGATTATTATTAGGTCGTAAGGTTTTGCGACAATTAGTTCAGATTGTCAACACTCCTATTCATTCCTCCCTTCAGTCAGTGTTGTTTTTCCGTTAGGGATATTGCAGCCAGTAAATTTACTCAAGCCTAATTTTTTTTCGATTACGTATTGTCAACTCACTATGAATATTACCACCGTAATGTCTAGAGGCGAAGGATATTTTATCCCATGTATAGGTGATCCGTTTGCTTACTTGTCTTCCAATTTAATAAAAAATAGTTTTCCGTTTGCTTGTTTCTTTTTGTACGGTACAAAGTAAATGCCAATAACCTGTTAACTGAAAATGTTCAGGGATCAGTTCTTGCTGACGCAGGGCGTCTTCAGGAAGCGGTGGAGAAATTCCACAACTGCATAAGACTGAAACCGCAAGAAGTGGAACCGTTGAAACAAGTGGCAAAATGTCTGTAAGTGATATAAATAAATGTTTTTTTAAGGGACAAGACATTTAAGTCCTGGAGGCTGATTATGTATTTCAGTCGCCAACTCAAAATGGAAAAGTGTACATTTAATGACGTCATTTGTGTTTGCTAGCTTTGTATTTTTGTTGGTCACTGGAGGTAGCAAATATAAAACACGTCATTTGACAGCTTTTTGATATACACTTTTCCATTTTGAGTTGGGAACTGAGATACATAATCCGCACCCTGATTCCAAGAGACTAGTCCACAGACAACGTAGATGTTATATTATGTTTATCGCTGTCTGGAACACGACTGTGCCATACACTATCATTTCAAGTGACAAGAATATAATATAAGATCTCTGTAAGAATGTATCAAAATCCGTTAAGTATTTTTTAAATGTAAAGCATACCGGAGCCGACAGCGACTTTGTTTTAAACTATACGGTGAAGCTGACGACCTTATAAGCGGAGGTAACGGAATCAAGTCGTGATTTTTTCTATCTTAAGGTGAAGATGTACTTCAGCAGCAAAATATTTTTCAAAAATCAAGTGTTCGCCTTTATTTGGTGGAGGCTCTTGTTTCCTTTTTTCTACCGTGGTTTTTATACCAGTGGACACTAAATATATATTTTTTAGGTATCGACAAGGCCGTTTTCAAATGGCTCTTGAAGCTTATTTGGAAGCTGACAAACTAGCTAAACATCCTGATCCGGATATTTATTGCGGTCTAGGTAAGCTCTTCTTGAATTTATGTTTCACTAATTTTGTATTATTTTTTTTTTATGACAGGCAATTATTTGTAAGATAATTCCCAGCAGTAGTCATAAGAAGTAATATTCAAGACGTATCACATACGCCCAAAAACAAAAAGACAATGTTTGGAACCCTAGCAGTTTCTATGTCCACTTTCTGATTTCATAACAATGTTATAGTCTTTATTACAATGTGATACAGAAGGTTTTATTCATTTAGTTTTACTCCAACCTTAGTCCATGTTCATTAATACGACGACTAGGGATTAGAGAGTATTGATTGTGCCAAATCTCAAGGTTAAAGTCAAGTCAAAAATTGTAATCATTAGAATTTTCAGTGTATTAAAATTGTTTAGCTCTCGGAAACATGTTAAGCTATCAGGATAAAAAGGAACCTATGCCCTTCTTCAAGGACTAATTAATTTTTTACCTACAATTTATTACAATTAATGCCTCGAATTCTGTTTGAAAACAGAACATTCATACAAACATATATTAACTACTTACTTACCCTCAGTTTTGATTAATATACGCTGTTTTTTATTTGAGACCAAATTTGAAGTATTGGATAAACAAACGTAAGACGTTAAGACTTTCCCCGTGTTGGTCCGGGCTCCGTTGTAGAATAGATCATCTGCCTTCCTGAGCCAGGCAGCTCGTAAAAGGCGAGCATAGGCTCACTGTCACTAACACCGTGACATCTGACTAGGTGGTAAAGTTTAGCAGCGACTCGCCCGGATTGGTACCACCGCCTTACCTATTCCTGCCGCCATAACGTCATGACGTGTTCCGGTTCGGAGGGTAAGGTAAGGTAAAAGCCGGTAAACTTACTTTTGCTCGAGGCCTGACATCCAGGCCTCAGGTTGGCAATGCACCGTTAACACCTTTGATGTCTCTAGGCGGTGTGAATTTCTTAACATCAGGAAATCCGTCTGCTTGTTTGCCTTCCAATATCATAAAAAAAAACTTTCATTTAATCTTCCACTTTTAACAAAAATCGAGGACTGGCAAAATATCGGTATAATGACAAAACCAACCGATTCTATATACTTACCTAATAATAATAAGGAGGTAGGGATTAGTAGGTATGCAAATTATTTTCTGTAGGTAGGTACTTAGTTTAGCGCTTATTGGACATATTATGCGAAACTATTTCATCAGTACAGGGAATAACTAGGCGATAAAGAAGTACACGTTAAAGTTTACTTTGATAGTAATGGTTATTATAGCGGAATGCTGCTCGAGTATTGGGGATTCGGAGCACGGCGTGGAGTGGGCTTCGGCGGCAGTGCAGGCAGGAGGAGGAGAGCGCGCAGGGGCAGTGCTGGCCAAACTACGGTTGGCCACTGGCGATACCAATGGAGCGCTGGAAGCCTATAATCATATATTGACGTAAGTGTATTAACTATTACGGAGAGCTACTGAACCATGACTAAGTCGGTTCTAACAAATTTAGGAATTAGGATATTTAATATCATTGAATAGTGAAAGGTCTATTACGGAGGGTCCCAGCGAAAACGGCACTTTCAAGATTAACCGATAGTAAACTAATATTTTAAAAATTTAGCGTCAAGCTGTGGTTTAGCGAATTGAAATCAACGCACGAAAAAAACCTGGGAAAATTGCAGGTGAAAACAGTATTTTGATTGTCTTTTATATACTGTGGCGCGCTTATTCTCAGGGCGCCAAGATGTAAAGGGGCGTTAGATCCTGTACGCTACATATTATTTACCTTTTAACTATGGTTTTGAACAGCATGTAGGGGGCGCTGTATAAATTACGCCCAGGGCGCTGCTATTACTAACACTGCTACTGTATACTGTCACAACCTAGGTATGAATGTCAAGGGTACGAAGTACGCCAGTATGCTTACTCTTGAATCTCGATATCATGCGAATTGGAAATTGGAATCGTATATGTCATTTTAGGTACTCTTGAACACAGTAGTAGCGGATTATTATCATTTAGTTCCAAATAAATTAAACTAATCTGATAAAATAATGTATTGCTTACTATTAATTACAGAACCAAAAGTGACATACTCGATTTCCAATTTCTAATATTGCATGAATATAGCTTCAAGAGTAACCCTACAGGTCTTGAAAATGAATTACCATTTTTCATCCATATTAACGGATGGAACATTTTTTGTAATCCTTTTTTTGTCGCGTTGGATATTGTAAAGGCTTTAAAAATATTCAGGACACGACAACGACTGTTGGCTTAGCTAGTAGTTAAATAATATTTAAATTTAGGTTTGTGGCAAGCGAGAAAGCGGTAAAGATGATTGAATTGTCCTTAGTCCTATGACTGTTCTGGCAAACACTTATAACATAATAGGCTGGCGGTGAACATTTTTTTTCACACCATTGAAAAAATATTGCCTAGAAATTTAGGTTCTCAACTGGCGGCCACGCACCGGAGGACGTAGTGTTAAAGTCGCGGGGAGCCGCTGGATACAAGCGGCTGGTGACCGTGACTTGTAGCTCTCTTAGGGGGAGGCCTATGTCCAGCAGTGGACGTCCTCCAGCTGATGATGATGATGAGCCTAGAAATTAGTGAAATATCGAAACAACCTTGTGCGAACGGGTTTTAAATTATCATCATGACACCATCTTTGCTACGTTTTAGCACACACTTTGTAACCATCGAAGCAGGCTGGCATGTTTTTTAGATTTAGACACACATAATTTACAATATATGAAAATTGTAGAGTTGATACTTGAAAAATGTTGATATAACTCCGAGATTGCGTACGTTGCTAGAATTGCATTTTATTTTTCCCGGTTAACGGCTCGTAGACTAATATTTTAAAAAACTCCAGCGCTAAGTAAAGTGGTGTAGTCAGTGTTTAGTCTGTATAGTATTAATTCAGACCACTGACTTCTCATTAAACTCACTTAGCAGATCCACTATTGTTTCACAATTTAATGAAACATTTATAGAAATAATTTTACAATGTTGAAGCCAAACCTTTGAATGAACTCCCCACTTAATGATCTAAGCCCCACATACAAGATTATCCAACGTTGGACGCTTTTAAATATAATTCAAATTATCTATTCAGTAACTGCATTTGTCAACATTATTTTCACCAGAATACATGCTTGCGGTGCAGATACCTTAGCAGCTGCTGGGGTTCTTTGCTTAAGAGTGGGAGACCCACGGCGAGCGTTCCAGTTGTTAGGAGAAGCGCTGTCTCAGCAGCCGACTCAGCATTCTGCAGCGCTTGCCCTGGCTGCCATGATGTTACAGCATAAAGATGTTGATGCTGCTCTCGCTAGATTGAAAGCTGCTTTAACTGCTCATCCGACTTGCGTAGCTGCTCACACCAACTTGGGTCTCGCTTTAATGGCAAAGAAGAAATATGTTGCTGTAAGTAGTTTTAAAGTAGAGCGTAAGGTAATCATTGCAGTTATAAGAAGAAGTTCTATCCGAGTAACTTGCTTAGATTGAGACGCTGCTTTAACAGCACTTTCGATTTATATGCTTTTCATAATACTAGTGGTCGCCCATTGATCCAAATTCGACCTTGATAAATTTTAATAGGTATCTTTTTGATAAGAACGCCATCTTCATTTCTCAGTACCAACTACTTTGTTTCCAAACTTTTTAGTGCGCCATCTGTGATCGTTTATCGTTATCATGAATATATTGGTTTGTGTGTGTCAAATGCATGGTAGTGTGGGTAACGTTTTATTTCTTGATTTAATGTACTTTATAAGCATTATTATTGAATAATATTAGCGTCCTGCAATTCTACTACACATAAACTATAAAACTAGTGTGCCAAATTTTATGCTCCTGCGTCCGCGCAAATTTCGAAAAAAGTGGTCCAAAGTTTTGGCATCACGTATTATTTATAGATATATATAAGATATATAGATAATAAATGACGTCATACTAGCATCAAGAGCTAGTAAACTTTAAAGAGAAGCCTTAACTCAGCTGTCAACGTTTTTTTTCACCGCTTGATCTGGTTCGTATCACACTGCATCACAAAATTTCGCTAGTTGGTAGCCCATATTTTACGCCACACAAGTTTCAAGGGCATCACAAATTCCTTGCAAATAAGTCCTCCTATTTTATGCAATTAGTGTTCCCATCATGATTTAATTTTTACGTAATTTATTTAATTATTTAATTTATTTAATTATGGGATTGTTATCATCTGGCTGTCCGGTGTCAGCGTTAACGGTTTGGGTTCGATTGTCGAGCCGGGCAAATGTGTTTTTCATTATCTAATAAAAACAATGTGGAAATAGGAAAGTGCTCGTTTGCCAATTATCGCATTTTGGAACAAAGTTGCAAACTACACCTAATCAATACAATACAATACAATAACTCTTTATTGTGCACCAAATACAAATAAATCACAAATACATTAAAATAACTTACACTAAGAAGATACACAAAGGCGGCCTTATCGCTAAGGCAGCGATCTCTTCCAGGCAACCCTAAAGTATAGAACAAGATTTAGAGAGATACTGTTTAATGGTGCTCTTAAAAATATACAAATGCATCTAATACTAGACGTCACAAATTAATCTAAAAGCAGAAGCTTGTTTTAATTATTAGTATTTAAGACAAACAAGAAAAGAAAAGTCTAATCGTGGGTGCCCCAGTTGTAATTCGTCTCTGACAGCATTTTCCATATGGGCGTGAAGATTCTTTCTTTTTCTAAGTACGGAACGTGAGTGTGTTTAGGCCCTAACGTGCCTGTCCCGCGCGGCGTGTGCGGCCCCGCTGAGCGGGCGCGCGGCGCTGGCGCTGGGGCTGGCGCTGCTGACGGTGCGCCGCCCCGCCTCCGCCTTCTGCCGACTGGCCGCTGCTGCTGCCTTGCACCCTGCTATGCCCTACACGGTCTGGTCTTTACTTATAGTTTACACTGTATTTTTAAATATAAAAAGATTAATAAGAACTCGTATTTCACGAGAAATACACTTTACCTATACACCAGACATACTAAAGGCGAAACTGAAAAGGGTCGCTTATTTCTATAGATTAGCTACTTACCTTCGATGCTGTGGCACGTTAATAGTAAACACTGATACTGTGATGACGTATCATAACCTTTTTAAATCACCTTTTCAAAAATAACAAGATTTATTGAACTTGATCCAACCATCAACATTTTATTTCTTCTCCTATTTTTTTTAATGTGAGAGGTCATTGAAAAAGCACACAGCTCTTCTGATGGAAAGAGACAACCGTGCCCTATAGACACCGTAGGTGATACAAGAACGTCGCTGTGCTGTGGCCGGGATAGGAGGATTATAATGCAAGTTTACCAGCTACCCTACCCTACACAAACGCACGGAACATGATATTATTGCCGCAAAGCACTCCACATACCACCACTGGTCTTGTTGGTAATGTCCTATATTTTGACCTGTGCTCGCCTCTTACGAGCTGCCTGGCCGAGAGGCAGATGGTCTTTTCTACTCAGCGGACTCGGACCGACTGCAATCATTAAAATTAATAAAAAAGAGTTAAACAACAACCATTAATTATACTACAGGTACTCCTAATAGGAATTGCATTAGAACGTCTAGGAGACAGTCGAGCTGATGCTGCCTATATACGAGCCGTGGCCCTGGACCCAGAAGATCCGCTGGTCAGGATCAACCTGGCAGGCCGTTATGCCAGGATCGGCCGGTTCCAAGAAGCCGTAGATGAGGCCAGAGCCACTGCGATGCTTTTGCAACGGGAGTTGAATCCTCAGGTAATATTTAAAAAAAAACAATGAAAATTATTGTTTGATTGACAATCTGTTATACAACTCATCTTCTATTTTTACTTTTGAAAAAGTATAATTATATTTTTAAATGAGACTAGCTCTAGCCTGCGTTTTCATTTCCATGTAATGAATGTTTCGCTCAATCTCAAGATCGATCGATCGTAATCGATCGATTGTAATAAAATACTTATATCTTATATTAATAAACCTTAACCAGAACCTATAACTGTGCTAAATTTCCACCGAATCTGTTAAGTACATGAAGAAGTTACAAACAGCTATACC
>NJDD01000736.1:51866-69490 GCA_002245505.1 Calephelis nemesis
TAGAGTTATATATTAACATAACCTGATATAAAGTATTAAAATTCATTCATCCATTTATTATAAAATTTAGTGAAGTTACAAGTATCGTTTTTTTAAATCGTTAATTATTGTTCTAATATTTTTTTCGAACTAGCTTATTTAAAATTTAAATTTGAACTTAAGCAGTTAGAACTTAAAATTGAACTAAAAATAAGCATTTTCTAATATCCTTAACCACTTTACTTGTTAAACTCAAAATCTGCCACACACGTATATTTTAACGATAACAAATAATAAACATTTTTGTACAAACCCCCTAATTTAAAGGAGGAAAGTGCTTGGTTTTGAAATATTTTTTACAAACCCTTTAGTTAGTTATTTCATTCACTGTTCATTAAAAAGATTATCAGAAATACAGAACAAAAAAGCTCTTCAATCATAGATTTATCAGATACTAACCAAGCCGACAAATGTTACTGTCCGTACTCGAAATGTTATTTTTTATATGAACCTTCTTCAGACAATGACTGACATAAAAAAATAATTAGCTAAATTATTAATCCGATAAGATGCGATTCCATAACCTGGTTACAATTTTATTTATAGAAAAAAATGTAAATTAAGTTAGTAAATTATACTTAAGCTTGCACATATTTAATTAAGATTCAAGATTAATTTTTGAGATTATAAACTTATGAATATTGTGGAGTTGCAGCTTTAACATAAGATATGCTTGGCTATTGCATAATATTTTTTTTGTTTAATAACATTGCAAAGAATATGCCTGTCCCGATAATAAGAGACAATCGTGGCCTATATACACCAACGATGTTCAAGGTGCGCCGCTGTCCTGTACCCGAGTTCTAAGGCATAATGAGTCAATCATCAATTATACATACCTGCTGTTCATCTAAATGCCAAGCATGGTGGGCGTCTGGGGGTGGTCCAGCAGTGGGATCCGGTGCCCCACAGATCCTGTTGATAGCGGAACGGGCCTGCAAGACCTCATCAGCTAACCGCTGGGCTGTAGGCAGCACTTCCGTATGATGCTCTGCTATTAGATACTGTACAAACTTCTGTAACTGCTGTCTGTCCATTTGTAGTAAGGTTTCTGAAATGAAACGAAATTATTTTTAGTAATGAATATCATTTTTTAAGTAAGGATAAACTCTATTCTTTTTGGGCGACTTCTAATAGGGGGAGGTTATATATTGTTTGATCCTGTATTTTTTTTGTGTATGATAAAAGATTTCTCTGTCATTTTTGAACCGATTACAATTTTTTTTGAAGAAATGTACTTCCAAGTCTGGATCTGATGATGAAATTCCACTTAAATAAGGCAAATGTTTTAATTTTGTGTAAGTAGATTGACTTATTGAAATCTAATGCCCAGTTCCTATACTCAAGAAACAAGTTGTTTTGATTACGGATGGTACTATTTTGTACGCTTATTAAGATTACTAACAACGGTTGCTCGTTTCCGACTGTTAATTCTAAACTTTACTTTTGAACAAACTACGAATGGTTTAGCTGACGGATTACGATTCCTTGATTATAGGAACCGGGCATAAGTCGGTTTATTTGCAGTTTCATTGCTATCAAATCATTAGTAACAATATCTAATGATTAGATATTTGTATAAAGTAAAGTCTAAGAGGGACAAGAAATAATGATAATTACTAATAATAAAGAATAGAATGGCTATTCATAAAATGGATAGTTTATCATTATCATTTGCATTTAATTTCATTAGATTGGAGCTGTTCCGTCCCCGTGTTGGTCCGGGCTCCTTCATAGAATAGACCATCTGCCTTCCTTGCCAGGCAGCTCGTAAAAGGCGGGCATAGGCTCACCGTCACTAACACCGTGATAGCAGCGACTCGCCCGGATTGGTACCACCGTCTTACCTATTCCTGCAGCCATAACATCATGACGTGTTCCAGTTCGGAGGGTTAGGTAGCCCGTAAACTTACTTTTGCTCGAGGCCTAACATCCCCTCCTCAGGTTGGAAACGCACTATTACCACCTTTGGTGTCTCTAGGCGGCGTGAATTTCTTACCATCAGGAAATCCGTTTGCTTATTTGACTTCCAATATCATAAAAAAAATATTAGTATCTCGGAACTTGGATTTGAGATAAATTTTGCTAGTCTTTGATGAAAGGTCATGAATTTTACGTGCAGCAAAGGGTATGTCATGGCGATGATCTAGTGTAAGCCTGTACCTGTGACTCTTGCATTTATTGATCCTTTTTTATGATATTAGAAGGCAAACTAGCAAACTCAAAGGACAGCAAAGGTAGTAGATAATGCTGCGTTGCCAACCTCAGGTCAGGATATTAGGCCTCGAGCAAAAGTAAGCTTACCGGCTACCTTACCATCCGAATCGGAACACGTCAATGGCAAGGACTGACATTATGATGGCAGCAATAGGTAAGGCGGTGGTACCAATCCGGGTGAATGCATTAAATACGAAGTTGAATGCTTAAAATATGCTGTACCTGATATGGGTACCCGTAACCGCACGGAGTCGGCATTCCTGATACGGTACAGTGCCAGGGCCACGACGTGCTGGCACCAGAAGATGTCGCGTGCTTCGCAGCTGCATGTCACACCTGTGATCTTGCATCTGAAATCATACATCATCATCCATGTATCCATCATCATAAATGAAATTGGCTGAGCTAAATAGTATTACAAATGTATTGCCATTTTTAATGGAATTTATATTCGGATAAAAGTCGGAATTTCTAGTCAACCCTTTCTCTACCTGAGGCTAAATAGGCCTGTCCTTCAGACCGAAACAGGACAGTGATAACGGCAGTAATAGGTAAGATAGTAATACATATCTTTGTGAGTCGTCTTCAAACTATCACCTACTATTGGTATGGTACTGCTTTTTTCTAAGTTCTTGACCAAAATACAGGTTAAATAGTCCGTGTATGGTACTATCAATGCATATCAAGCATTGTCTCCAGGGTATGGATGTATAACACACTTTCACATAACACTTGTACTTTTCCACATTACATTTTAACACTTGAGAAAACCGGTCTCATTTTTACGGCATCATCAGGGCTACTTTTAACGATAAATAAACTTTCGGGAACTGTTGCTAGCCTTACATTTTTTACAATTTCATCAGACTTTGTGGACGAGCAGAGTGCTCAGCCCGAGACATCATTATTTAGATGGAATAGACTGTTCCCTACAACGTCAGCAACAAGGGCTATCTCCCGGAAGACCGTACATGGACTAGATGCGTTCTGATTACTGTTTATTGTATTGAAGGGCTGTGTTTCGCCCCGGAAAAGAGATTTTCATCGCCATTATCGGACCCGGCAATTCGTAACGGGGGTCCTAAACCTAACAGGATGTCCATGTCTAGCTACGAGCAGAGTGCTCAGCCCGAGATCATTCTTTACATGAATTGGACTGTTCCCTACAATGCCAGCAACAAGGGCTGTCTTCCGGTTCGACATTAGGCGCCATGCGCAAGAGAGATCTTCGTCGCCGGGACCTTCGGCGACGGTGTAGTGCAGTGTCTTGTGAGTTGGTGTTTGATTGCGTTTGCCGCGGTTATTGGATTCGGAGGATCCAATAGGACGTGACGGGGTCAATCGCATGCGGCGTTAGGCACCTAGCGTATAAGGGTCTTTGTGCCTGAGACCGATACCGGCGATGTTGTTTTGTGTAGTATTTGGTTGTTAGTTTCTGACTGTACATAAATAAAAAAACCTGTCTAATGAAAAAAAAACTCTAAGCACGGACACCAACTCCAGTTTTAAGGAATTGATTTTAGCTGTTTTGCAATACATTTCTTCACTTTCAATCCGATTATTGCTTTAACTGGAAAATTGGAATTCGTGCGATAACAGTTTCGACGAAAACAGATAGATCAACGGTCTCAACACCGTGACTTTCCGTTTTTGCTAAGCGGTTTTTCCGATCATTCGATAAGTATATATTGGTCACTAAGCGTTTCAGAATACGAATAATCTTTATTCACTTGAACCATACAAGTGGTATTTGTGCGCGTCGACATTTTTACAAACTACCACAGAACGGAATCGCGGCCTCACACTGAGATGATCCGGCGAAAGAAATTCAGCGGGCTCGTCATTTTTTTTAATAATAATATTTACAATATAAACTAGATTAAAAATACAAATTATAATCTGATTTTAACTTAAAGAAAAGGTACAACAAATAACATTACAAATTTCAGTGGGAGATTGAAATCGCTATCCCCAAGCATGTTCATCTTCCAAATACTCTGAGACCGTATCTTTTTGACGTAGTTTTACTTTTATACATTTTTTAAACTTATTTAAACTATAATCTCTAATATCAATGGGCAACTTATTGTAAAAACGTATACATTGACCGAAAAAGCATTTACTAATTTTATGAAGACGAGTTTTGTATACGGCTAGATTATTTTTATCCCTCGTATTTACATTGTGAACATCATATTTTTTTGTAAACATACATTGATTTTTTTAAAATACATTAAATTCTCATAAATGTATTGAGAACTGAAGGTTAAAATATTTGTTTCTTTGAATTTTTTACGCAGGGAATCCCTTACATTAACATTATAAATAGCTCTAATAGCTCTTTTTTGTAATAAAAATATAGTACTTATATCTGCAGAATTTCCCCAAAGATCTATCCCGTAAGACATTAAACTATAAAAATAGCTAAAATACACTATTTGAGCCGTTTCAACATCTGTTAATGTTGTTATTTTTTTACTGCAAATGCTGCTGAACTAAGCCTATTTGCCAGTTTCTCAATATGAGGGCCCCATTGTAATTTATTCAATTAGGACGCCTAAAAAGACAGACCTGGAATCAACCAGATCCAGTTTAGATCCATTTAGTTGTACATTGGAATCTACTAGCCTAACATTGGGCATTGAAAATCTAATACATTTCGTCTTATTACCATTTAAAAGAAGATTGTTAACTGTGAACCAATGTGCAACTTTGTATATCGCATTGTTCACTTCGTCATACTTACCTAATTGCCTTTTCACTTTAAATATAAGTGAAGTGTCATCCGCGAACAAAACAATATCGTGGGCATCCTTTATGTAATAAGGTAAGTCATTTATTAGATCCAGTAATTGATCTGGGAAGGTAAATAAACTGACCATCAGAAATACATATCGTTTTTAGACACCAAAGATGTTAATAATGCATTAATTGGAAAACCACAATGCGAGAACTAACACATAGTAGTATAAGATAAGACGGCGGTATCCATTCCGCGGTATTCCGAGTAAAACTATTGCAGGACGACTTAGTCTGACTGCAATACTTTATATAATAAAACTAGCTGTCGTCTACTAGTCCGGCGTTTGCGTTGATATCATGAGATCTAAAGTTTGATTCCCGACCCAGGGAATTGATAATGTTTTTTTTTCATTTTTCATAATAACAGCGTTTAGCTTGGATAAGTGCCCGGTCAGCTATAGGTTTGCAACCGATCGCATTATGGGACTATAAGTACCTTTGGCTACCCACCCTATTTGAGCCTCTACCTCTACCTTGTATCTCTTCGAGGATAAAAACGTGAAGATACTATCAATATAATCCCAAAAACTGCTGATTTTTTTTTATTGAAAAGTAACCAAACACTTTCACATTTGGTCATCATACCTACAAGGTATGTGATGCATTTTTCTTACTATTTCAATAGTTAAAACTTAAAAAAATCATACTTTCAGATTTCTGCACCAACCTGTCAAAGGAAACTGTGACCCGAAATAGTCTCTCTGGTTCTGAACAAGGTGGAACAGCCGCCGGGGCCCGCACCACACCACTTAAGTGAAATCCTGAAACAAATATCAAAACATAAATATAATCGTTTCAAATACACGTATTACGAACTAAATATAAGTACTACAATTTAAATTATGCACTTCGGGTTTACACTTTTTAGTCTTTTTACACTTTATAATTTTATTTTTAAATTAGCTGACGTAATCTAAATTTAAGCGAAATGATTAATCATGTAATAACAACTCTATATAGATATCTTTAAAATACATTCGGATTTCCGAAGCTTGACGAATATAGCCGAAGCGCATAATTTAAATAGTACTACTGTACTATTGTTTGTAAAATAAATTGAACAGTCTACGGTTTATCGACTCGACTTAAATTATTTGTCTGGTGGTCGTGATTCTATTTCCTTCTGCTCAAGTCCAAGATACTTATGAGATATAATTTTATATCTCATAATTCTTAAGTCTTTAATTTTGAAAACAAAAAATACATATTTTTTGTCGTGTTGTTTATTGTCAGGAAGTTCATACGAGACAAAATATCCTAATATTAATAAGTGAAGCAAAAACTTTGGACCCTTTTAAAAAAAAATGCGCGGACGAAGGAGTGTCAAATTAGGCACACTTATAGTTTTTGTGTAGGAGAATTGCAGAACGCTAATGTTTTTCAACAAAAATGCTTATAAATTGCATTGAAACAATAAATAAAACATTACCTATACTACCATGCAGTTGACACACAAACAAAAATATTGATACGATAAAAGATCACAGATTACGCACAAACTGTATTCGTAATGTTAGGAAACAAAGTAGTTAGTCTGAATGTAGATGGTGTTCTTACCAAAAAGATAATTAACAATAGAACCTTAATAATCTGTGAACATTTTATGTTGATAATTTATATTGAATAACTTTTAGTAGGGCCGAATTTCGACCAATGATGAACCAAATATAGTCTGTATAGATTCATAGTTGGAACGTCTTATTCATAGTGCCACGTCTGTCGAGCCAGCTAATAAAGAAAGCAAGCAAATAAGTACAGTAAAAAATACATCTATACTAATATTATAAAGAGGAAAGATTTGATTTTTGTTTGAAATGAATAGACTTAGAAACTTCTGTATAGATTTCAAAAATTCTTTCACCTGTAGAATGCTATATTATGCCTGAGTGACATAGGCTTTGTTTCATCAAAATCGATGCAGTAGAAGCCAAGTTACGCAGGCGAATCTGCGTGAAACTGCTAGTAATTAATAAGTTAGAAAATATATACCTAAATGCAACTTATAGACAAATCATACACCCAACTAGGATGCATCGCTATCTAAGGAACTAAGTAGTTTTAGGCTTGACAAGTTTTTCAGTTACCTACCTCCCTTACTTATAAGTAAGTAAACCCTGTCCCATACCACAATAGCGGTAATTGCTTCAAATTAATTCATAAATGCAAATTGATAATTTCATTTGTCATCACGAAGTCCGCAAAATAAATGCTCTGATAAAATATGTTTCGGTCGACAATATTACGTAATTAGTCCGGGTTAGTAGGTCGGCCATTTTGTTTAGTTATTTATTCATATCTAATAAACATAATACCTATCTAAAAATATAATCGCCTGGCCTAGCGGTCCGGCGTCGGACTTGATTACTTGAGGTCACTGGTTCGATTTCGACCACATTTCATTCAAATTTAATTCATATGCTCATAAAGCTATATATCACATTATCTTTGATTTAACTAATGAAGTTATATTATCTTTGGTATAACTCATGAAGCGCTGAATCAATATACAATTCATATAGGGCCACTTTAAAGGTATAATTCTATACGAAAAAAAAACTGAAAAATGTCATTTGTCATCTAACAAGAAAAATCAACACGTCGGATTTAGAACCTATTTCGCTAAAAGAATGATCAAAGTTTCACTTTCCGTAACACTTTTAGATTAAAAAATCGTCATACTTGTATACCGTGAACATTACCGTGCCACACGATTGCTTAACGTTTTGTAATGGCGTTATTATTACGGTGCTCTAAATTGTCGTGATGGTTATCATTTTTGGCAGACCAAACTGAGTCGGCGGCTGACATTTAACCGATCTCGTAAATCGAATTACAAAGAACTAGTTCAAAAAATGAATCAATACAAATTATAAAATCGTAAATAAAACTGTGTGGTAAACGAAAAAAAAAGCGCCCTATTAAAATGTACATTTCTGAGTTGAACTCTACTAAATGTGCAATGTAATAACGTAACGTCTGTCTTTGTCAAGTAACGATACGAATTTGAATCCAGATTTAAAATTTAAAAATTTAAATTTCGTAAGGTTTCTGAGAAATAATGCAGTATTGGTTTAAAACTGGTCTAGGTATTGTTTTGTTCACTTTCAGAATATACTGAAAGTATTCTAAAAAATATATTGAAAAAGGTTTTACAGGGACCTTTAAGTATTAAACCGACACAGGGACGCATCTAGAGTTCCCAATATTTCTGCTGTGTGCGCGATGACAACGCCCCTAATGATTGCGATTCGCAACTATTTTGGACTTAAGACAAACCAAAGCTAGGTATACATATATGTCAAGTTTATTGACTAAATACAACCCTAATTCTTAAACATTTAAATTGAGATATAAAATGATGTGCATTTAAGTGTACACTGTACAACCACCGCCCGGCGTCCCCGTCTAGTTTAAATATTTGAAAAAAAGAATTAATTTTATTGATTTGCTTTTTGAAGTCAAACTTCTTTAGCGTATGAGGAAATTTGCCATCACATTTTTGTGTTACGTTCATTGTTACCATTAAATGTTATCACAGATTCTTGCTTCGCAGGCCGGTATATCTTTTAGCTAGCTTGCGAAGATTTAGGCACAAGGTTGTTAAATGGAAATTTGTTTTGTGTTATGTTCCACGAGAAATGGTGTCATAAAGAAGTTTAACTACTCACATATGTATCTACACTAATACAAACACATTTTTTGTGACAAAAAGATAAGAAAGAATCAATTTGATAAGACTTAAGTATTATAATCTTAAAATACGAGAAAACCAATAAAATAAGAACTGTTTAAAAAAAACAAATACATAATAGATATATGTAAAAGAATTGTTCAAATTCGAATGAAAAACAAAACAAGTTGTTCGCATTTGAGGTCTCAGCAGACCATGACCAATTTACCCGAGGAACAGTTATACCTAAAATATGCATATTGCATACTCGAGTCTTATATTTTCCTAAATTATAGACTAGATTTACGATTATGGCTGTTTCAATTAGTTTGAGTATACTCGCTCGAATAAATTACGACTAAAAACTCGATTGTAAATCTGAAAAAAAAAACATTTCACTGATGTATTGCCAGAATAACAATAATCGTACTCTACAATTTTAGCCTAGCATATCTGCGTGTTAGCATTTGCATTACCACACGTTTTTTTGAATAGATTTTAGTGTTGCATTTCAATCAGCACACAGTAAGGTTACTTCTGAATCTCAATTTCACATAAACTGGAAATTGGATTTGGATATGTCTATTTAGGTACTGTTGAACACAGTAGGTACTAGCGGATTATTAACATTCAGATCCAAAAAAATCAACGGATCCGATTAAAATAATTTATATTGTTATTAACTAAATGTTAGAAATCAGCTAGTACATTCAAGAATAGAGTACGTACGTACGTATCTACTGCAACTTTGATAAAATATAGGTGGGTAATTGGTGTCATAAATGTTGCAATTTAGTTATAAACAAGACTAATGTTCAGATGACGATGATAACTCTACATTTGAGGGTTATCAAGATATCAGTCAACTCATGTTCCATTACAATTTTTTTAGTCCGCTACAATTACATGTTCAAAAACCTATTTAAAATGTAATCACCATCCGAAGCATTACAAATCATGGTAAACTTGCATAACATGTCGAATCTATTCGTTCGTTGCGCTAAATTGAAATCGATTGGTGCGAAATAGAAAAACGAAGAAATCGAATGCCGAATGTTACCATTGTTCTGTGCCAATTTGTATAGAAAATGGCGCACGATCGACTTAACCTTTTCTTGTGCAATCGTTATTCCATTTCAATAAAGCTTATTATACCATGAAATTGCTATAAAAACTTTTTAGTGCCATTCAGTTTGGTGATGGAATCGGAAACGCACTGGCACTCGAGAAAAGTGGAGGTTTTTTATGAGAAAAAAGATCCAAGATGGCGGAGCTAGCACAGCTGTTATAACAGCGATGTATTGCGACTACCGATTCGTTATCGCCACGCATATTTGCAGCTGATCACACATAGGCACAGTTGAAAGATTTTTAATCTTATGCCGTGTAGATAAGGATAAGTTTTCCTAGATAGGAATTATTTGACATGGAACGATTTGATACGAACCGTTGCGGATATAATTTTACACACGGATATAGATCTATATTTTTACGCTGTGACGTACCTATCTGGGGGCATATAAAAAAGGGCGCAAAGGCCGAGGACGCCTGGTCGTAGATCTGTAGCTACATTAAGTATTTCACCGATAGGTTTTATGTAGGAATCTCTTTCTAAAGCTCCACACCAATTCCTTTACAGAAAATTACGGACGTAGGCATGTAAAAAGTCCATAGATTTGTTTAGATTTGCTCCGATCGAGATAACGTTTCGTTTTTTTTTATTTGAAATCGTTTTGAATATACCCACCCAGGTATTATGTGGCGGCCTTAAGCCTCCAAATGTAACTGGCACCATGCTAAAATAATTAATGATGGTAATAGAAAACTATGGCCTATCTGAAGACACCGTGTAAGTTATAAAAGCGTCGCCTGTGGGGTGTTAGACCTCAAGGGCAAGTCTACGTGCTACCCTATCCTCCGATCGAAACGCTATACCAAGAATAAGTTAGGCTGTGGAGCCTGCGGATCCTTACACAGCGCTCTACCACTAGTGGAAAATAGTTAATTTTTGATTTTCGCTAGTATGAATAGGTATACGGAATCAGTATTGTGTATACTGTATCCGAACGAGTACATTACGAATGTTTAACAATAATGTTATTGTGTAACAACGTGACCTCGCCGAACAGGTCAGTAGCGAGGTCACGGAGGTACTATTATCATAGAATAAGTAATAGCAGAGATTACTAAGTATAATACATTGGTGGTGATGTAGCGCACTTACTAATTTTAAGTTATCGATATCTTCTTATAAAGAATTAAGAAAGAGACAAAACACTAAGTGGTGTCAGGTTTGTTCACATTTCTACAGACGTTTAATCTATTCCTCAGAAAAGGAACCAATCTGACGTCTAAAATGTTTCTATCTCTTTTGTTTTATACATATAGTTTTATTTTAAAAAGATAGCATCTAAAATAGGTTGAAATTGTGTATACAGAATCGGCACCGTTGTCTCTGGTAATTAAGTACTATTTACTACATAATTAAAGTATCTTTCCACTATCTGTCTCTATGTATGCTTTCATCTTTAAAAATACGCAACGGATTTTGATTCTCCTTTTTAATAGGTAGAGTGATTCAAGAGGAAGGTTTAATTGTATAAATTATTAAACATTGAAGTTTGTAGATAATATTACAGTTAAGCAGCTATGCAAATCAAGCATGCCATAATATAATTTAAAAAAATAGTTAATAATATGTTATACTAATTCATACATGTATTCATGTATACACGTAGTTTTCTGTGACTTGCCGGTATGATAATCTTGGGCCGCAGAAGACTTCTCTGTATTAAATGACAACTAGCTGTTCCCCGTGGCGTTGCCGTCGTAGTTACTGGTCGCAAAGGGTGAAAACTATCCTACGTGTTAATCCAAATTACCCTCTATGTGTGCGCCAAATTTTATGAAAATCAATTAAGCAGTTCTTGCGTTAAGGAGTAAGAAACAAACAAACACATAAACTTTCGTATTTATAATATTGATAGGAATAGGATGATTTAATTATATAATTCATAATGGTATGATTTAACAACTGCATATTATTTACATGTTAATATACAGTGATATCTCCTACACTGCAAAATAAATTGAAAAAACTAACTAAACTAGACAATAAAAAAAAATATCATAAAACAAAATACATTTCAGTAATTTAGATAAAAATAATGACAAGATTATCATTGTAACGATAGTCACCACGTAACAACTAAAATTATTATTAATACGTAGAATAAAAGCAGTTTTTCTGGTATAGCAGCTAGATGTTTTTCCCCATGTTGGTCCGGGCTCCTTTGCAGAATAGACTTTGAAGAAAAGGGGGTTATACTTCAAATTAAAGCAATGCTCCATCAAAATCTATCGAAAACAATGACTTTCTTTAAATACGCAAATAAACACAACCCCTCACATATAAACAGACAAAACCTAAGAATATCGTAATACTATTATTCAAAAAGGAGGAGGTCGTCACCTTTGAGTTACGTAACGAATGGATTCAGAGTTTGTCATCCTATTAATATTATAAATGTGAAAGTTTGTGAGTATGTATGGATGTTTGTTACTCTTTCACGCTCGAATGGATGAACGGATTTGTCTGAAATTTAGAACATAGATAGATTGTGACCTGGATTAACATATAGGCTACTTTTAATCTAGACCGCACAACGGGTTCCTGTGAAAACGCGGGCGAAGCCGCAGGCAACAGCTAGTACTTTATAAATTGTAGATGAGAGTCTGTCTGTTACGCTTTAATCACTGGCCTGATTTTGATAAAATTTGATACGAAGTTAGTAAATAATTTAGTTTATACATAGGCTTTACTTTCTACTTAACTTTTTCAATTGTTATCCTCTAACGGCCAATATTAATAATCAATCCTAATCCAAAACTCGCTGTCCGAGATTGATATTTTGATTCATTTTTGTGTTATCGGTTGCCAATAACATATCTGTGGACTGGATAAATATGGCAATTAGGCATGGGATCAGCCGGCGGATACACAGCTATCTAGATTGCTTGAAATCCATTAGATTGAGATACATTATTAACATTGGCCGTAAAAGAATTTAATCAAGGATAAAAGTTTGTATAAAAATCAAAACTATTCTTTGTTGACGAATTCGACATTAAACAGCAAGTAAGTATTTCATATTTTTTGTTTTTCTTCTGTGTATGTGATTTAATAAAATTGGATTTCTTTGCCAGTTTTACTGAGCTCAAATTATAAATAACATTTAACTTTCAAGTTTAAAAACTAATTTTTTTTAGTTATTACGAAATCTCAAACAGTTATGGACAATTAACTCTAATAATACAGATTTAATCTTCGTAATTGATGTGAGTTTTATACAGAATATCAAATTACGGCTACCTACCTCGGCATAAAATATGCAATGAATATTTTTAAAAACACTATAAATTTATGACATAAATTCTGAATCTTAAACCCATACTGACATTATGAATGCGAAAGTCTGTTCCGATTTTACGGCTAAACTGCTACACCGATTTCGATGAAATTTGATAAGCATACTCCTTACCTCCCATGTAAGTTATCGTGACCTTAAAAGTTATTTTTTTTTAAACAGATTAATTTAAAGATGTATACAAGGTTGTAGTTTGATTGAATAACCAATTATGGCACAAGCTTGAAAAACATATTTTCGATATTTTTCAAGTAGAATGAATATTTAATTAATTGTACTTACTAAGTTATTACTTGTTATCAGTAAAAACGCGAAAACACGATGTTGTGGCATACATCAAGGATAGGAGATATCGAATTATAGCTGAAAATCCGAGTTCAAATATAGGCTATTTTGGTTCAAAAATTTACCCCCAAATGTAGGGAATATAGGGAAATATGGGATGAAAGAATAAATGCGAAAGTCTGTCTACACAACTTCCCGTGTTATGAAAAGAATTTATATGTATGTATTCGTTAAACAATTCCATCGTAAAAACTCTAATTTAAGGATTAAGGGAATCTAAAGACACATCCTTTTTACCTTTGTTACTTTTACATTGCAAATTCTATAATGGCACATAACATTTTTAAGGTATAAATGTAATTTTATAAATAGCTTTATTTTTATATAGATTTCGTGATGTGATATTTTTAAAATAGATATTTTGTGATATCTTATTTCATATTTGTGATATCCAAAACATGGTAGTTGGGACGTGTCTAGGTAATCACTACATAGTATAAAACAAAGTCGCTTTCTCTGTCCCTTTGTATGCTCAAATCTTTAAAACTACGCAACGGATTTTGAAGCTTTTTATAATACATGAAGTGATTGAAAATAATGGTTTATATGTAAATTTCATTTCATAATCGTGTGAAGCCGGGACGGGCCGCTAGTTCTAAAATAAGTAGATGTAGAGCTCTGGTCAAATTTTTAAAAATTGGTCTAACTCCAATGTAAGCAAATTATGTGCTTGTGTTATAGTTAACTATATTAATACATAGAAATACCTAAATATGTACAGGAGATGGCCAAGAGGAGGGCTAGTTGATACGGAGATTGAGAAAAACATGAATTATAGGTTAGGTTGGGACCCTCATGCCTTGACTTTTTAGGCTTTTATTTTATTCTTAAATAGTATAAAAAAAACACCATAATATAAATACGAAACAAAAATTTAATAAAACACAAAATAAACATTAAAATGTCTGTATTTTTGGGAACGTGTACCGAAAAAGTTTTTGCCCCTCGCGGCGAAGACCCACTACTCCTCCAATCAGACCACCAAGTAACCAGAACGCAGCAGCAAGTCGAGTTTTGTTCTCAAGGGAGACAGCCCTTGTTGCTGACGTGTTTGGAATCCATTCCAATCAGTCCATTACATTTAAATAATGCCGTTTCGAGCTTAGCATTCTGCTCTCGCACAAAGTCCGGTGAAGTTGTAGAACCGCGAGGTTAGCAACACTAATGTGTTCGACCATTAAAAAAATTCATTATTTCAATTCACATTTTACGAACCCCGTAAAAAGCTTAACAAAACTGATCTCATTTTAGTGTTAACAAATCAATATATTAATAAGTAATTAAGTCAAGTAGAAAGTTGAATATTTAGTAATAAGGACCGCTTTCACATTTATTTTTGGTAAATGTCAACTTTTACGCAAATCAGCAGGTTTGGAGGGAAACGAGCTTCGGAAGCTTTCAGTTATATGTTGACAAGATAAGTTAATTAAATTATATTTATAACGGACGCTTACAAGTAATTGGTACACTGAAAAAGATAAAGATAAAAAGGTTTTGGTGAAATTAGAAGGTTTTTTAAGTTTTATTTAACTTGTATGTATATATGTTGATTTAATAATGTATGCCGATTGAGCTGAAATTTTACATGCATATGTAAATCATTATGACATGGTGTAAAGCAATAACTTTAGAAACTTTTTGATAGTGTTCCTCAGACTGTTAGGCATTTTTAAAAGAATGTTAATAAACTTAAAAAGGCGACATCGCATCAGCATCTAACTATTTTTCATCAGAACGGTCAAATTTTCGAGTTTTTTATCGAATTGACGCCTTATTTCATAAAAAAAAGTTAGAACAATTGATAAAACCCCGCAATTGTGAAAGATTGGTGCAAGCTACCCTTTTCATTGCCATGTTCCAGTTTGAAGGGAAGAGTGGCAGTCCAACTACTCAATGATATTTTTTATAATTTAGGTCGGTCAAACCATTAACCAAAAGTAGAAATTGATATTTCGAACTGGTGACTGGGGTATTAAGCCTCATGCAAGTAAGTAATTGGAACACGATAATGGCTAGAACTGACAAAACGTTGACAGAAAGGTAAGGCGGTGTTTTCAATATAAGAGTCATTGCAAAACTATACAACGGAGACAAATCCGGACGAGGCCATGGGCATCCTTTTGCATATCGATTATAAAATAAAAACAAGTTTTATATTATGTATTTAGACCCAACATTTCTACATATATACAAACTTTATGCTGATTAGAATGTACGTCCCCTTCCAAAACTTGCTTTACCTTTGTAGTCTTACAAAAACAAAAAAAACGCACACAGTGAGCGCAATCAACAAATTTACATTAGTATTTATTTTCAAGCAATTTTAAATTTCTGTCGCCGTCTGTACAGGCCGGTTTCAGCGGTTTTATTGTTTTCGTTTAAAATTGGTGGAGTTTGGCCTTGTTGGATGATTTAAACTGATATTTTATTACTTTTTGTTGCTTTGTATCTGAATGGTAAATTGTTCTTTATCTGACAAAGAAAATCAGAAGATGATTATTTTTTATGTAAACTAGACTACAATAGCGGTTTTGTCTGTGAAACAATTAAATATTACATTCTTTCAGTTAATATTATTGGCCGGCTTAACTATGAGTAAAATAATCAATTGGATATTAATTTGAGTTAAATATTTATTTGATACGACATAGGTATTTTAAACGGGTCGGGATGTGACGCCCACATCGGCTGCTGACACATAAATATTTGTAAAAACAATATTATATTGCATTTGATCTTTATGCGCTTTTATTAAAGACCCATATTGGGTAGGTTAAAAAAGTGAAATCAGCCATTTTGTGATAGCGGCCATTTTGAATTGAAATAAATTTTATCTTCATAGGAACGCAAGGTTTATTTCAAATATTATCTCAATTGTTTGAGGTTTCAGTTCTAAGATTTGTCCCCCACAAACTAACAAAGCGTAAGTTAAACATTTTGTAGGTATATGTTTTTCCACGTGTTGGTCCAGGCTCCTTCGCAGAATAGACCATCTGCCTTCTTGCCATGCAGCTCGTAAAAGGCGAGCATAGCTTACCGTCACTAACACCATCTGACTCTATTGTAGAGTTTCGCAACGACTCACCCGGATTGGTACCACCGCCTTACCTCTTCAACAATAACAATTTCTAATGTTACAACAATTCCTGTAATAAATCATTTCAGAATTTATTAATACACAACTGCCGCCATAACGTCATGACGTGTTCCGGTTTAGATGGGGTAGCCGGTAAACTTACCTTTGCTCGAGGCCTAACACCCCGGCCTCAGGTTGGCAACGCACCATTACCACTTTTGGTGTCTCTAGGAGACGTGAATTTCTTACTATCAGGAAATCCGTCTGCTTGTTTGTCTTCCAATATCATAAAAAAAAAGAAAAATAAAACAAAATTAAGTATCTAGCAGGTTATGAAAATATCTGTATACCCTAAAACTACCTTACTACCTAAAAGCTGGAAACCAGTGTTGAGGTAGATTAAGCCTCAACAAATACTGAGCTTTTCCTTGGAGGACACATGTTACCACACTTTTTTCTATCTTAATATTTTTCACTTTTTTGCCCGCTATTAGATTATTTAGAGTTAGGTTAAATTTCTTGTTGTTTTTTTTTTGTTAATGATGTGTGGTAAGTTTTAGTCTGTCAATAAATGTTTACTCTCTCGTCTTCTTTCAATTTTATGATTGAAATGTCACAGTAATTCTCAATTATAGTTGAAATTACTTTTCTGAACTGGACACGGTTGTTGTGTTTGCCAAGTAGGTATTAGTTATTGAACCTACAATCTACACAAGCAGAAAGCTGGGTCAGGAACTGAAAACTGTGATAGAATGCCTGCCCTGATCGTTACAACATAGAGATGACACCAGAGTTATTTAGACTTCCAAGAGAGTCCCACAAAAATGTCTTAAGAGACTGTATCCACAAAGAAGGGTGTCCTCTTGTTTCACAGAACTATCCGTAGATTTATGTTACATGTCTTCACGCCAAGTCCCTTACGGGTCAGGCAGAGAGTATCGAATGCCAGACCCCACAATCAACAAACCTGTCTGGCTTCTTTCGCATTCATTACCCTTTTAATACAAACATGCCGGTTTCAGAGACTCTTGACATCACCCTCTGATAG
>NJDD01000736.1:69841-85151 GCA_002245505.1 Calephelis nemesis
CATGAGTAGTATCCACAAACAGGAATATCTACAGATAAATCCGGAGACAACGAAACAAAGTTGAGATGAGAGCTGATATAAAATTGTTTTATTAAAACAAAACAAAAGCTAAGTAATATCGTTCAATTCCAATGGCCCACTTTCTTGTCGAACCAGCCCACAAGTCGACGAACCAGTTTGTTTACATTATGGCGCCTCTGTGTGAGTGCCGCGTCTGTGTGAGTCACGTCTCAACGTCACATTGTTTACATCGCTAGGGTTGGCGACAACTCATTATTTTAACGGCGTATTTTTCAATTTTTTGGCATGATGAGTGGAGATGGCAGATCGTCAGTGTAGGCAGTTAACGAATTTAGTACAGCGACCTCTACAGATTTTTTGTAAGAATCAAGCTGCATATCTACCAATTTTACATATACAACTTGCAGATTATTGAAAACGAACAAATTTTATGCGTTTAATATACCTTTAGATTACAAATTATTTGAATTAAGAATTAACCACGAACAATAAATTAGTAGTTTTATAAAGGCAGACAAAATTGTGTCGACCCGCTTGTAAAAATACATACATTGTACTAGTTACTAATCAAAATCATCGTAACATAATTTGTAATAATCAAGTTAATGTTACGTATAAATTATTCAAATATGACAACCCTAATATAAGTTACTGTAAGCTTAGCGGATGTCTGTGTTGGTGTATACGTCACGTGGGCAGCAGCACGTGCGCGTGTGGGTGTGTTCGCGTGCCGACGTGACGTCACGCCGTTTCGTCACATAGCCTCCGTGGTGTGAGTGAACTCGCAGCAGTGTGCGTCAATCCGACGTACATTTTTGTGACCTTAACCGTAGATTTCGTAAGACGGCCCTTACGTAATGAGAGTACTGCTTCTAATATTATTAATTAGTGGTAACTTTAAGTAACGGCCTAGTAACATGACTTAATGGCTTATTTGTAGGTATTTTAACGACCCACCATAAATTTGATGTTCTGCCTAATCCCTTTTTATCTGCCACACAAAAGTATTACGTAGATTGTGTGTGTAACCGGCGTTTATAGTTAACCTATCTAAGGTAAAAATTCTCTATTTTAGATCAGTTACTAGACAACCATTGCTATTTTTCACTATTCAACAAAAATGTCAGTAACAAAACTATAGAAGGCCTATCTCTATCTGTAGATAGGTTATTCATATTGGCTGTTAATAGAGTCAAGTTTTAATAACCTATCTGAGATATAGCACTACTGTACCTGTTTTCCAATAATTAACAAAAGTGTTTTAGCAATGACTTTGCCTATTGGATATGTGTGCTGTGTTGGCAATAGGTTTGGCACCTATTACAATGGGGGACTAAGTCTTTAGCTAGTCGTGGGTGTCCTGGTTGCACCTCTGCTTACTCTTCGGGGATACGGACGTTAAGATACGGTAGTACTTATTTATTATTGTTTTAAGCTTATGTTGACAATACACATTCAATATTGAGTTACCTACTAAGGGACATTAATTTTTGATCACCTAGAAACCCAGGTACTTACTTTACGTCCGCTACAACACATGAAAAAGTTACCAAGTGCGAATCGAACTCGAGTTTAAAGGGTTCCTTGGTAGAAAAGGAATATTTAGGATATGTTTATAACTAACGGCCCGCCCCGGACTTGCACGGTTATGAAATATACATATAAACCTTCCTCTTCAATCACTTTATCTATTCAAAAAAACCGCATTAAAATCCGTAGCACAGTTTTAAAGATTTAAGCATACAAAGGGACATAGAGACAGAGGAACGACTTTGTTTTATACTATGTAGTGACGAACATTGCTATGTATGAATATATTAATAAGTACAACATATTTGACTAGGTACATGTTCCAAAATACCACGATATTTTTTAAACCACTAATACTGTTTTGTTATCATACCTTATCTAAAGCAAAAAAAATTACATTTACGGTTTTTGAAAATGTATTATACCTCGAAATCTGCTGAACATATTATCTCGTGTAAACTAATTTTCGTTTAAAGTTCTCTGAGATCTGCAGCATCACTATATAGCATAAAACAAATCGCTTTCCGCTCTCTGCTTATACGTATTTTTAGATATTTGAAACTACGCAACGGGTTTTGATGCGTGTTTTTTGATAGATAGAGTGATTCTCTTGATTTTTGATTGGTATATGTATAAAAAATAACAAAGAAGTTTATCTACCCATGCGGATCTGGAACGGGCTGCTACTTGCTACTTATGTATCTATATCTCATATATCAAAGGATTGACTTTGAGACTTTCAGAAACACCAATCTCATTTTTAAATGCCTAACTCTAAACAGCGAGAGTACAGTTTTATTGATACATATTATATTTTGGAACGAAGTTCCTTTTCGCGCCGTACGCTGGCTAAGGGGGATGAATTTGATTTAAGAATTAATAATGATCCACCAATATCTATAACAAAATACAATACTACCATCGATGTAGATTTTTCAAGAAACGTACAAAGATTGAATCACATATTAACTTATTTTAGTTACCATAAATCAATTGTTTCTAAGATTGAATTTACTGAATAAATTTATAATTAAGTTGATATTTATATAATAATTTAAAATTAAACAAAACATTTATATTCATAACTTTAAAAAAACATTGATTACAATTTTATTAGCATTCCTTCGCTTCATTCATTTTATTTATCATGTAACTCCTAAATATTGTTATTTTTTTAATTATACCTCCCATAAAACTTATTTGGAAACGAAAGAAACTTCGTTCCAATCGGGTGTCCCACATAATATGACACCTCAGACAGGTTTTTATTTTTAGTTTTAGTTCCATGCAATTGCCACCGCACTTATTTTTTTAAAATTTTGTATTACAATTATTCAACTTTGTGTCAATTGCGATATTACGATTACCGACAGTCGGACGGAGACAAGACGAATCTATAAGTTCCGTAATTGCCTTACGTCTGCGGAACCCTAAACAGGTAAGTTTTGCATTTCTTCTCAGTTGGTTAAGTCGATATGCGTTGTACACCAGCTGGTATACTTCAAATTGTACTCCTCACATAACCTGACACCCCAATCCAATATCCGAAATGCGAGTGTCTGGGGGCGTAGCACACCTGCCGACACCGGTGACGGGTGTTATTGACGGTACCCTCTATCTGGCTGATTGTCCACCGATTGCCGAGAACAAATAACAAAAACTGTAGATGAAAAAAAATAAGGAACCTGATACACGTTTGGCTTTTAAGGCGCCATCTGACAAATTGCAAATATTTTTTGGATTGCGTAGAAAACGATTTCCCATTAAAATAAAATAAAAATATATTTATTTCAGTACTAATTTACAATAACATGTGGGTACGAGGAGGTGTTTGGTGTGACGTAGACGCGATACCGCTCTTCCATTACATAAATTTATAAGCTTAAGCTAGGTGCACACTGGGTTAAGTTTTTAAACAAAATGTGATAGCATGTGCGAGAAAATGGATAAGGGTGTGTGTGTCTGATCATTATTTTAAAAAGTTAATATTTATGTTCTGGATATACCGTGTAACTGTATTAATATGTTTCGTCTATAAGTCTGGTAAAACTTCAAAAAACAAATTAAATTTAATTACCACATCGCGATATGAAATATCTTTTTACGAAAAGAACCTCACGATTCCAAAAGAGTCCCATATAAATTTTATCACATCGTAACACGATGTCATCGAAACGCATGATAATTCTGCGCAGTAATACTGCATAAACCGACTCTAACCATTTCATTGGGTACCACCAAAGAGTAGTAATAATTATTTTCGAAAGATGAATGCGACGAAAACGAAGACAAAAGTAGAGATGATTCCAAACTGGTCCCACATAAATTTTATTTATATCGTCATCATAATAAAACACGGATCATGATAAAATTAGTATGGTACGACCTCGGAATGACGACCATTTTTCAAAAAAAGAACCAACAAAATCAGTTGGCTGTTGAAGAAAAATCCGCGTAACACAAATGCAAAAAACAATAAAAGAATTTGAATTGAGAACCTCCACCTGTTTTTGAAGTCGGTTAAAATGTTTATTATTATTATAAAGTAAACCTACAAACCGCTTGTGTGATCTTGATCATATTTTTATAGGACTTCGGAATCATGACATACCTTTCAAAAGAATGATTCTTAAAATATGTTTACAATATGGTAACTTTGATAAGTATTTGTTTCGTCAAGATTTAAAACATTAGAAAATTAGGGAAAAGTCCTAAATTACTGTCCATAATCCGTTGTAATTTTACATGACCATAATAATCAAATTCTGTTTTATTACAAAAAAAAACAAGTTTCACTGTCTAAAATAGGATTCTCAAATGTTGCCACGTCATCCACCTGTGGCATGTTATTGGCTGGATGTAAATTTTAATCAGTGCTAAGCATAGATTAATATGTACATTTATAAAGTGCTTAGTTAAACAGACTTCTACTGTCTTATTAATAAACACGGATTAAAGTACTCCAAGGTTCAACCCGGTATTATAGTTTTTATAAAAATGTGATACAGACTACAATATTAATAACAATACTCAATTTTTTTGCATTGTATTCTACCTAGATCAAAAATTTTAAACAAAATCAGCATAAACTTGTGTAATGCTATCTTAATAATTACAACAGAATTTGATGGAATTACAATAGATCATTTTATATTAATTACGTTTTTATCAAGAATTAACTGTTCAACTCACTTAAACATTAATTAAACATTGGAATGAAGTTTTTGCGTCATTAATGTACGAGATGACACTCCATTCCGCGCAAAGCGAAAATGAAACGCGAAAAATGTCAAACGCACAATTAACAGCTCACAAGGACTGTCAAAGACAACAGATAAAATACCGAAGACGTGGCAGCATGGCCAAAGAGTCTTAGCCGGTCCCAGAAAGGGATAAACTAATTAAAGAAGACGCTTTTGGCGCTATCGTGAATTAAGATGGTCGTATTTTTTTCACAATAATTGAATTTAGTGTAAATTTTGAGTAAAATTAGATAATTTAGGTGGGAATTACTTTAATTTTGTTCAGTGAAAGTGCACAAATGAAAATAATCATGAAGAAATTAGTGTATCGTGAATTTCCTCGCTGCCGCCAAATCTTATAGATGAGCTTGAGTAACGAAACCACCACTTTACTCAAGACCCTGACATGACTTAGACCTATGACTTAAGACTTATGACCTAAAGGGAAAAAAAACAGATTTTAACATTTTTACAGATTAAAGAACAATTAATTATGCGCGAAATATGTGTTTGCTCGATACTATATTTATTTAGTAAATACACCCACACTTGCACACTGACGTATCGATTATTATATTCCACAGTGTAGAAACTTCATGCTAGGTGCAGATTTATTTTAACGAGTTCTAGTTGTTGACAGACGTGCAATGGAAATAGACAGATGGCGATGACATTATGGACATAGCGTAAATAAACCAAAACGTAGTGATTATATTCTCTTTGGCATAAATCCCCACTGCACATCTTTTGCTTCTGCAAGTTGTGATAAGTTTTAGGAGTTTTAGCTTTTTATCTAGAGCGAAAACTGCCTACACAAACTATGACAAAAGCATTATGCCTTTTTTAAATTTGGCAGCAAACACATACAATATTTCCATATAGTAAAAGACAACTGTTATCTATATAGGTACGCCATAGTGGTTTCATGGTGTGGCGCCATCTTGTGGGCAGGGTGTTAAGCCTCATATGCAAGTCACCATAAAGTATATTAACAAGTCACCCTACGGTCCGGATATGACAGAAAAACATCGGTAGGAATATAATATAAGTCTGTGGATTCTTATCCCTACCCGGAAAGTTTCTGGCACAGTATTTTACCATCAGTGGTCTTGTTGGCAATTAGTTATTAAATTCTCCTCATACGAACAGCCAGATCGAATATGGAAACCATCTGATAGTGAAAATTTCCTGTGGAAAATACCTATTGCAGTAAACATATAATGTTTATAGGATTCCTATGTTCAACAAAACGCAATAGCTTGTATTTTTTATTGCACTAAAAGCAAGCAAGACGCTGGTATTTTTAGACTTCAGCGTCTGCCATCTTACGCTATAAAAATCTATACAAAAAGTGGTAATCACAAATAGCATTGAATCTACCCCCGCTTGTTTTTACAAAAAGGGCTGTGGTCTCAAACCCGTGGCTATCTGTGGCCGTCCTGCCCGCATGACATCTGTCACTTTTTATAATCACTCAGGTAGAGCGATGCACCGCTATAGGAAGTCTAGGGTTGACAATTTCAGTTGTGAGTCGCAAGTGTTTATTTAATCGCATTTGCTTTAAGAGTTTATATTTTAAAAATCCGTAGAAAATCAATAAGGTTACGCCAAATTATTTATTTGTATACTTTCAGGCAGGTAAAGGTGTCGATTTATAGAGAAAAAAAATCATAAAACGAAGTAAACAATTTTATTCATGAAATAAAAATTTAAATTTAAACTAAGTATTTCAAGTTTATTGTATTGCTAAGAAAATATTCATAATAACAATAAAATAAAGAAGTGATTTTTTGTTCTTCTCTTAAATTGCAATGGAGCCATCTTTTTATCTCCATTTCACTCGAGTTACCCGCGGGAGAGCTGAATAGCTTTATACGCAGTCAATATCTTTTAATGTGGTTTTCAATAGTAAAAATATGGAATTCCATGAAATAAAAGGTATGGGTATTTCTTATCTTAAGTTTTGGAAGCCGTGCTTTAACCAATTAAAATGTATTAAATGAAGCTATTACTCAATATCCATAAAATTATAGATTTTTATATTTCTGCTAATAGATATTTCATTATGTTCATTAAGAAATGATCTGCATTCACGTTAAGACGTCCAACTGCCTAACAATTTCAGCATAAAAAAACGAATACCTTGTCGACATAGATTACGTTTTATCCCGATATCTCTTCGGTTTCCTGAAGGAGAGCTAAATCACTTTACACCTACACTCCTTTTGGATATTACTAAATAGTATGAAACACAGTCGCTTCCTCTGTCCCTTTGTATGCTTAAATCTTTAAAACTACGCAACGGATTTTGTGCGGTTTATTTTTAGCTTAAGTGATTGAAGATAAAGGTGTTTTACGTATATTTCATAACCGTGCGAAGCCGGGGCGGGCCGCTAGTACTATATAAAACTAGTTAGTGAGGTATATACACTTAGCCATGCTAGCCTCTTACGCGATGCTTTATAGAAACAGAGCCCTCAAGTAATGCAAACACGGGGAATATAAAAAAACAAATGTACAACAATCGAAACCTATTTAAAAGCAGATTATGGGGCATAAAACCAATGATACCAATGATAGACAACCCTAGTCACCCCCACATTCGCACTGATGTCTGATGCGACGCATATTTATGACTCGGAAGTGTTTTTTCCACAATCAACTGGCCAGCCGAGCTCTGAACGTTAAAACCGGAGTGCATTAACATGTATACGGGCCAGGTGGCCGAAGGATAATTTATTACAGTTAGGCATTAATATTCAGGACTTGTATTTGATTATGTAATCATATCTACATTTATAAAACTAGCTGCTATTTTGGCTACACACGAGTTTTGAAGGTTTCTAGCAACCTCGGAACTCAGAAAGACTTTACTTTTAACACTTTCGTATTCAACTGATTCGTAAGTAGCTAAGCACATGCTGCAAATCCAAACCTAAAAAATATCCATTGCAGGACGCGGTGAAGGTGCAGGAGGCCTAGGGTATTGGTGTATGACTTTGTAAATAAAAAATGAGAATTGTGTACCTACTACCTTGACGACATATTTTATTGGGAGAAACATAGACAACTTAAACACAAACTAGTTAGAGATACTATGTATGTATGTAGGAATACCATGAACGTAAAGCAGACTATAAAGTATAGTTGACCATAGACTATATTGTAACATTCATAAATGCTGATATTCTCCAAGTCGGTGTGATGGCCTTAACACTGTCTCTTCCGTATATAAAACTAGAGATTATACATGCGAAAATGCATTGCATGCATCTTCTATTGTGATTCTCCACAGACATTTTTGCCTCGTACTATACCATTGTGGAAACAATTACCAGTAGCGATATTTCAAAGAAATATGACTTAAGGCTCTTCAAGAAAGTAAATTAGTAATTCCCATAAGCTATTCGTGGGCAGCGGTGATCTCATGTAATCAAGTTCTACCATCATCTATCATCAGGGTATCTTTCTTAACCAGCTACTAGAAACATTCAATTACGGATGCTTTCGGTAAATCGGAAAAATCGAAGACAGGAGATTTCGAATGAATGTAGTAATATTTTATTACTGTTAGAAAAGAAAAAAAAGGCAAAAACCCTGAGTTCCCGAGTTAAGCACAATCACTTATACAATTCATGTGAAATCCATTATGGGATATCACAATATACGCAAAACAAACGACAGGTTTTTTGGTCACCTTCGCCTGAGGAGGACAAGGACAAACTGCAAACAATAAATTCTGTCAATATTTATTGAGTTTGCAACAAAGAATACGAGAATTATGACAAGAACAAAAAAGAAGTGTGTAAAATTTTGAACTTTCGTAACTTAATAGTATTGGGATTTTATATACATTTTTATGTGATAAGACTGCGTAAAATGACAAGGTGACCTATACACACCACAGCTATGTTAGGCGAGTAGCTAACCTATCCCCAACAGCAGCACCTTTGCTAGTTTTAGCCCAAAATATGTTCAAGTCAAGGCTCTAACCTTTGGACCAAAAATGACACTATCATTATGACAGCAGGAAAATGTAAGACTATACCTATCCGGACAAAATGCTGCAATTGGCGTTTATTATAGAATAACTAACACCGTGACATCTGATTAGTTGGTAGTGTTTCGGAGCGACTCGCCCGCCTCGATGCTGTAAAAGCAATACTGCTTGGCCAATTTGTTAATTGACAAGAAAAAAATTAAGTTAAACAGTGCAAGTTTACTCATAAATAAAATAACAAAAGAAAATAGCAAAAAAATTATGTAATAGGTTTTGTGATATCGATCTGACAAGCAATGTGGTCATCATATCCCTATGCTAGGCTGTGAATGAACCAACGCGAATGTCCCGTCACAGACATCCTAGGCCCATTAAGCGGAGAAGCATCAGTGTAATGCGGGAAAACAGGACGATCCTCTTCTTAACTCACCTCTTTACGTATTTATAAGAGAGTTCACATACCTGAAACAAAGCACAATACATTAATGTTCTGTTTGAGCCACGAGTTTGAACAGAGCTCGAGAATTTGCTGAGACCACAACGATATGTACAGAGCGCTGTTTGTTTAACGATATGGTGACTATTGGCTCTTTATTTATTTATAAGATAACTGGCTATGTACTTTCTTTGGGAATCAGAGGTTCAGTCAGTGATGAACAGATCTAAAGATTTTTGACGTAAATTCAAAAAACTTGCAAAATAAAGTTTGGTGTTCTAGCTACATATCTGTCATAGCATAGGCCCGGTAAATACTTCACTACGTATATGACCGCATAAATGGCATAACACAACAAAAAAAGAAAAAACAACTGAAAAAAGTTAAAATATGACAGACAGCACAAACCCCATCTAAAAAAGTTTCAATTCGACTGAAAAATACCCCTTAACAAATGATCGGCCATTTATTGAATTCATTTGTTACAAATAATGTGATAAATGAATAACCGCTCGACCGATTTTATGCAAACTTTACATAAACCATCTACTAAATCATCCAGACAAAGCCAAACATTTGGTTTGGATAGGTGACCCCGTTCTTGAGTTATATAATTACAACGAAAAGTGGCATTTTTATATATATAAAAGGGTAGATGTTGAGAACAAATGTAGCGGGTTATAGGTAGTATTTCATAAGCTTATTATTCTGTGGATTTTGAGTCAGTGTTAATATTAAGTTATATAAATAAAGATAAAATATTATCATGTGTTTATCGCCCATGGAAGTCGGCCATTTTTGTTTTAACAAGCATGACAAAGGAATAAGATAATAGATTACAACTAAGGTCTCTTTTGAAATTTTATAGACATAATCTCAGATGAAGATGACGACTGTTAAACAGCGCAACACGAGTTTTATTTGTGTCCATACAACAATGAAGAGCAAAAACACTTCATGATTAGAATTGAATACAAGTCATATTTTACAAAAGGTTTGCTTTTTGTAGTTTTTTATGTGAAAATTCAGAGAACAAGTTTCTTCACGCCCATATCCTTGAAGGGGTACGCAGAGGCATAACCAGGGCACCCACGACTAGCCGAAGACACTCAGTCCCACAATGTGATAGGTGGCAAGGCTATCGCCAACCGGGCACATATCCAATCCTGAGCAACATTAACTAGAAAATTGGAAATACCACATTTTATTTTGTTGCCCGACCCGGGACCTCATGAAATCAAGTCCAACACTTGGACTGCTATACCACAGAGGCGAGAGAACAAGCACTCGGCTCTCCTGACGTTAAGAGATAGCCGTGGCTTATAGACACCAAAGATGTTACTGGTGCGTCACTGTCCTGTAGCCTTGATGTCAAGTCTATCCTCCGGCCCGAAAATTGGCAGCCATTATGGCGCCAAATATAGGTAGGGCGTTGGATTCCTACCCGGGAAAGTTGTTGCATAGCACTCGACCACCAGTGGCCCTTTTAGTGATTACCTATATTTTAACCAGTCGCTCCTAATGAGGAAGAGAGGCAAATAGTATCTTTTACTCAGTTGCATTAGACACAAAATTAACCCATATATTAGGCCAGTTTGTTGGACTACAGTACCAGATATCAATCATACAACAAGCAGACCTATTATCTTTGGAAAGTTTGGTTTACGCCGGCGTTTAACACCACAAATTGAGTATTAATTGAAAGAGAATAAGGGGTATTCTCTTACACCTCTGCCTATCTCTGTCTTATTTTATTAAAACAAAACTAAAATCTGGTTTCATTATCACAACATGAGAGGTCAAATTGCAGTATTGTCATTTTAGAACAAGTAAACTCTTTCCTTAAAAGATTTTCTTCATTTATCATGGAATAGAGTGGAAATCTCTACCAAACGATTTTTGTGTTTAGAACATTTTTCTAATTCTAATTCTTTCTCCACCTTTTATCAGGTGGTCTAAGGTTCATTGCACTATTACTTATGAAAGAAGGAAAATCTAGAGTTACAAAGAACCTGAAGTTCCAACTTGGTTAACCCTTAACCAGAAAAGGATGAAGTCGGTCAACCAACCCGTTTGGTCATGGGAACCCTTCGCAAAGGCCGTTATGTTTTGGTGTCATGTTGTCTAACCGAATATTGACTTTATGGCATTGAAATAGATTTTAACTTGGCTTTAGAAAGGTAATAGGAAATGTTACTGATACCTTTAAGTTTCTTTATTCTTCATGTCGTTGGTTTAGTGTTCACGGTGATGGTGCACACTCGTAAGGTATTTTCATACTATTCCCAGGTAAGGATTCGTGGACGTCTATATTTGTATACTACATTACTTTACGGCCCATATTAATAACCTACCTACATATAGATAGGCTTTACAGTTTTGTTGCTAGGATATTTTTTTATTAATCAATGTTTTTTTTTTATTAAACAGTGGTTGCCTGGTAACTAATTTATCTCTATCTTTAATAGGTTATTAACATTGGGCGTTTAAAGATAACGACGACATCTTCAAAAAACAGCAAAATTCGTGTACAACACTTTCAAGTAACATTCCGTACCTTTTTCTCCCTCTCGTAAGAAGCTCTAATGATCCTTTTTCTCGACACTACAATCTAGTCTAAAGACAAGTAATTCGAATTTCACTAAATTTTCCAACTGTAATTTAAGCTCATCCACTTTTCCTTAGGTGTCTATACAAAAAATTATATTAGTACTGTGAACTTAAAATACTGTAACTTTATTGTAGCACTAGTTAGTTATTTAAACAAAAAAATGAATTTTCAATTTTCTAGTTCTAATAAAAATAACGTTATGGATATGTGCCCAGTTGGCGATAGGCTTACCACCCACATTGTGGGACTTAGTGTTTTAGGCTAGTCGTGAGTGCCTTGGTTATGCCTAGTACCCAAGTGGTGGTGGCGTGAAGATACTTGAACGTAAGCCCAAAAAGTCACAATTCTTTTTTTAGTTTTGTCACACTGTATAACTGTGTTATTTTGTGTAACTTAACAACACTACACTACACTTACATACGGCTTAGTTCTTTTCAGCCGTAGCTTTCGTAGCATTGCACTACGACGTAAAGCGAGAGTACTAAATATATTTTAATTTTTCTGATATATTTGGTAAGTTACATAGAACTAATATAGAAGTTTGTCTACCCTTGCATCTGGGACGGGCTGTTACTTACCTATTAAACGATTGCAACAGATTGAAACGAATGTGTAATTCAAAAGTGGAGGACGAACTAACTTGAAAATCTCGTTTCGTGTTTGCTTGGCTGATTTTAAAACACAAACGTGTTTAGGAGCGGCGAACTCAACACAAAAGATGAGGCCATATTCGTTTTATGACGATTATCACGTTCAAACAATTTCGTAAGTGTGTGTGTGTGTGTGTGTTATACAAATACTTTAAAGTTTGCGCATTTATTAATTTTTATAAGGTTTTGGACATCATTATTAAACTGTTACGCAGTGTGGACTCGAAAGAATAAGGGAATGAAAATAAAATTAAGATAATTCAAAGAGCTTGTTCTGAGTGTTAAAAGGTTTTTTATGGTCCCGCATCCAAATGGCAAGAAACGGAAAACTTATATATTCAAAATGTCGGTCAGTCCGCATATCGTAGCAATTTTGTTTTTAATTTATTAGGATTATTACGCATTTGAAACTTGGTAGGTTTCAATTTCAAAATACATCATCTGCCTCTCTGGCAGACACGTAAGAGGCGAGCACAGATTAATACATAAGTCATCACCAACAAGACCACTGGTGGAGTGCTGTGGAACAACTTGCTAGGGTAGGGATCCACTGCTTGTCGTAAGAGGCGACTAAATGAGAGTTGGGCTGTAACTGATTAGGAGAGTTCAGTTGGTTAAAAAAGCAGCCCGGGATGTGAGGCATATAGCATGGTGTGACGTGTGTGACATGGTGAGTGCGTTCTTAGGAGATCTCGCAATCACTCGATACGCACAGAGGATTTCCACTCCTTAAAAAAGACCTATCATTCCGGCCTCAGGACAGCTATCTATGCACCTATAACATTTATGGTGTCTCTAGACCACTGATCTTACTATTAGGAGAATCGCATGCTTATTCGCTAATCTCTCTCACATAAAAAAATAAAATTTCTGATTACTTGATAATATACTAGGTTAGATCGTAATACAGAATGAAAAGCTTATTACAACTCCATACGACAAAAAACAACATTTAATATCCAAGATTCTACTATATTTGTGGCTCAGGATATAAAAAAGACTGCAAAAAACAATTTAACTCTGAATAGTAGTTTAATTAGTATATTTTTATCGGAAATGACTCGTACTCTTATGTTTATCAGGAACTTCAGGCGGTTGGCTCTAGATCCCACCTTCCTTTTGTATCGTCTGGAGGGCTCTGATGCCAATATCTTAGCTGGCGGGATGCCAGAACCAACCGTAATATGCCAAGATGGCGTTGCACCAGTAATAACTTAGTTTAACTTTGGTGTAACAGCTGTACCGAACTGTTTTTTTTTATTTCGAACCGGTTGTTTCAGGTTTTTGACGGAGATGTCAATATTTAAATTCTTGTTAGTATTTTTTTTTCTATTAGAAGGCAAACAAGCAGACAGATTTCCTGATGGTAAGAAATTCGCGCCACCTAGAGACACCAAAAGTGGTAATGGTGCGTTGTCAACCTGAGGCCGGGATATTAGGCGTCGAGCAAAAGTAAGTTTACCGGTTACTTTACCTTCCGAACCGAAACACGTCAACGGCAACCATCGACTTTATGGCGACTGGAATAGGTAAGGCGGTGGTACCAATCCGTGCGAGTCGCTGCGAAACTCGACCACCTAGTAGGCTATCACGGTGTTAGTGACGTTAAGTCTATGCTCGCCTTTTACGAGCTAGCTGGCAGAAAGGTAAATGATCTGTTCTGCAAAGGATCCCGGACCAACACGGGGAATTTTGTTTTTAATAGTTTTAGTGTTTAGTTAATAATTTCTAAGGAGGTACAGAGAATAGTACTGACTTATATATTCCAGCCAATTAAACACCAGGCCTCGCCATTATCATGTTCGTGTTTAGAAAGCAAAGCAATAACCCACTCACGCTTAAATTACAAGCAGCTCCCAGTTTCAGGCTAGCAGCGTAACGTTGATATCTTTAATGTCTATAGATGGCGTGTCCTTCATCATCAGGAAATCGATTTGCTATTTTGTCTATCAATATTATACTGAAACTCTGGTATGTTTAGTTATTTATGAGTAGATTTTGCATACATAATTAGGAATAACGTTTGGAATTTACTCTAATAAAAGTTTGGAATACTAATTAAGGACCATACTCAGTCAGCCAGAAGAGCCAATCACCGCACTCCCTCATTCCATGATTACTATGAAATATTGCGCTCTAAAGTAAACGTCTTAAGCGACAAATCACTATTTTTGACACTATGAAAGTAATTTGAAAAAAAAGTATAAAAACTGAAACACTTATCTTTTAGGTATAGAACTTATCTATGCTTATGTTAAATCTGGTGTCGATATTTTTACAATTGAAGTAGACAGTTGCGTTTTGCTTTCAAAAAAGGATTAACTTTTTGATTTTTTCATCGAGCAAAGTGAAATGAATCGTGTTTTGGAAACACTAGTCTTATAAAGCATATTCATGTTAATCTTGTGTATTTTTGTCACCAAGATCCATGATTGCTTTGTATAAAAAAAAACATTAAACTGCTGACGTATTTCAGCGTATATGGCCCCTTAACTACTTTAGCGATTTTAATCAAATTTACGCACCGTGTGCAGTTTGACCCAACTTGAAAGATAGAATAATTTAGACTGCACTACGGAATATCGAAGTTTGAAATGTCGATGTACTGTATTTATAATGTTCATCATGTCCAAAATTGTATGTATGTTAAATTTCTCGTGAAACTACGTCTAACGGAATATATTTCACGTTGACAAACGAATTGAAACAACTCGTCCTAAAATATTTACAACTTTTATCCAGGTAGTCTTAATATCTGACTGCTGACTTTAATGCTTAACATACATATACATTGCATAAAACAAAGTTGCTTTGCTTAGA
>NJDD01000736.1:85318-107124 GCA_002245505.1 Calephelis nemesis
GTATTTATGGCCAGACTAAGTATATACATTGTATAAAACAAAGTTGCTTTGCTTAGATTTTTAAAGCTACGCACGCAATAGATTTTGGTGCGATTTTTTGAACTGGACGGTTAATATTTATATGTATGTAATAACAGAAGGTTGTCTATCTGTGCGAAGCTGCGAAGGGCTGCTAGTTATCCATTAACAAACCTAAGTCATAATATCAACATAACTAGAAAGCTCTTGCTTTAGGATTCATTCATGTTGAGTTCAAATATCTACATAATATTTATAAAAACTAATGTACCAATTTAGATAACTCTTTTTGTTGTTGTTTTGATTAATGCAAGGAGAACGATTATATTTAAAAAAAAAACAATATTCAGTTAGGAGAAAATGTCTGTCTGCTTAACTAGTATTTAAAATAATATTCAGTCGTCAATTTAATCATTGCTACTTCAAAATAGACGTACTTTCGTAAGAAAAAATGACTCAAAATTGACGTCGCTCAACTATTATTATTATTTAATTAATATTACTATATATATCCAAAATTTCATCAAAATACGTTCAACAGTTTTGGCTGGGCGCTTATTGATGAGTCAGTGTCACATTTTCCTTTATGTTTATCCCGTCGAAGTACAAAAAAATATCAGCAACATATTTACCTAAACTTGTTACCAAAAATCCATCATAATATCTGATACTCAAGGTTTGTATTACAATGAGATGGATATCTTGTGTGTGAGCAGATGCGGGTTGGTCCAGTGGCTGAGCAGGTCATTGACCCTCTCCCTGCCCAATTTGAATTCGCGTATTATCCCGGGAGGTAATTGGATCACAATAAGGGCCCTAGCGCCTCCCCTAGGACTTGGACTGATCTATGGTGATTGTTTTGGATTAGATGAGTAGTTTGGGAACTAGAGCACGTGTGTAGTGACCCTTTATATTCAAAAATCTGTACAGAATTTCTGATTTCCATCGTCGACATTTGGTGGACTTTCATTGTATGCAATTAGAAATGTGTTTTTTTATTATTTATTAATTACATTTTATAATAATCCAACCAGTTTTTACTTAGAACCGCTTGAAATTGATAGCTAATGACGGACTGCATAAGAGAAATTAAAATTTCGTTTTTTTTTTGATTTCCTAATGGTAAGAAATCTAAGCCACCTAGAGACACCAATGGTGGTAATGGTGCGTTGCCAATCTGAGGCCGGGATGTTAGGCCTCGATTAAAAGTAAGTGTAAAGGCTACCTCACCCTCCAAACCGGAACACGTCAACGGCAAGCATTGGACGTTATGGCTGCAGGAACAGGTAAGGCGGTGGTAGTTGGTACCAATCCGGACGAGTCGCTGCGATACTCTACCACCTAGTCAGATGTCAAGGTGGTAGTGACAGTAAGCCTATGCTCATTTTGTTAAAAAAGAAACACTTTTACTGTTTTACGTATCACGTATAATTTATTATTTTGTAAATAGCCTACCGGTTTTGCTTATACAGCATCATCAGGGTTAAATCTTAAACTAAGTAGTGGTTCCGCGGAACAATTCTTAAAACGCGAGTGAAGACGCAAACATTACATATAGGTAACATTACGTCACGAAACAATTACTTTTGTTTAGAAACAGGTCAATAAACCCAGCCCATTTTTGTTTGCAAATGCACACTCTGTGAGCCCATATTTTCATATTAATGTACCAAAGGGTGGGGTCCACTAACGAGGCTTGCAGTCTGGCGAATTATGAATATTTAGCGCATGCGCACTACACACGAGGACTGAACTGTCCCAAATAGGCAACCCTGTTAATATTATACATGCGAAAGTTTGTCTGTTTGTTTTTTACTCCTTCAAGCAAAAACCGTTGAACTGATTATTCTGAAATTTACCTATTCTTGCCGCCATAACGTCATGACGTGTTCCGGTTCAGAGGGTAATGTAGCCGGTAAACTTACTTTTGCTCGAGCCCTAACATCCCGACCTCAGGTTGGCAACGCAATATTACCACCTTTGGTGTCTCTAGGCGGCGTGAATTTCTTACCATCAGGAAATCCGTCAGCTTGTTTGCCTTCCAATATCATAAAAAAAAATTGGCATACTCATATAAGGTAAATTGGAAAACACATAAGATCCTGTGGGACCATTAACCACGCGGGCAGCAGTTAGTGAATTATATAATCCAAGTTAATATAAAAAAGTTATTACTTATAACATTTTAGCTACGCTATAACGCTAACTAGCTATTAAGTTATTTTGTCAAATACCTTAATAATTATTCAAAATTAGTCATTAGCCGTCAAAGAAAGTCATGTTAGGGTCTTGAGGTAGTGTTGTGCAGTAATTTGCTCAGATAGAGATCCACGGCCTTATTTGTTCTTGTAATGATAGTGAGTCATGTTCCGCTCTGGGAGTAGGGTAGCCGGTAGACTTGCACAAAAGGCATAACATGTCGGCCACAGGACAGCGACGCACCTGTTACATCTATGGTATCTATAGGCATTTTTAGTTTCTTACTATCAGGAGAGCCGTGTACTTGAACGCCATGAAAAACAAACATATACATACCGTTAACTTATTAACATTCAGTAACTATACGAAATGCTTGTACCTATACCACAGATTAAACAGTTACTTACTAAGTACAGTTAAAATGGCGAAAATAATAAAAAAATAAAACAATTGGCATATTATTTAACTTTAAACATTATACAGTAGTACTATTTAAATTATGCGCTTCGGCTATATTCGTCAAGCTTCGGAAATCGTAATGTAGGTATTTTAAAGATATCTTTATAGAGTTGTTATTACAAATCATTTTGCTTAAATTTAGATTAGGTCAGCTAATTTAAAAATATAAGTGTAAAGTGTAAAAATAGCAAAAAGTGTAAAGCCGAAGAGCATAATTTAAATTGTAGTTAGGTACTATTCATATCTTCTACGTGACTAGAAGGCGAGCAACCAAACGGACTTCCTTTTAGTAAGAAATTTATTTATTGATTTACTTAGTGCACTTGACAAGCATTATTTTTGAATAATTTAAGCGTCTGCACTTGTCCTACACATCACTGCAAAGTATAAAACTAAGTCGCTTCTCTGCGCTATGTCCCTTTATATGTTTAAATCTTTAAAACTACGCAACGAAATTTTATGCGGTTTTTTAGATAAATAAACTGATAGGAGACGAAGGTTTACATAAACATATATTTCATAACCGCGCGAAGCCGGGGTGGGCCGCTAGTATGGCAAAACTATAAGTATGGCAAACTTCGTACTCCGCCGTCCTTGCAATTTCCTTATTAAGGGGTCCAAAGATTTTGCTTCACATATTAATATTATGATAATACTATACATAAAACTCTCTAATAACAAAAAAAATCTAAGATCCCACTTTTTAAGGTCTTTGATGTCATCATTTCCCACAAATTTGTATTTGAAGTTAGCTATCCTAAGCTCTACGCATGCGCGAACATAACAAATATTAGATGGCAGTAAAGCCAGGGGGTGGTACTAGTGAAATTCTATTACGCGTTTTATACTCCAAGCGCGCCTTAATGTCGGGGGGGCTATATAAAAGCCATTTTAACGAGAGCCGTTACATTTTACAGGTTCTCCCCTCGTAGGTCGTTCTGTAAACAACTGCGGGGTGGTGGGGAGGTCTCGATATGGTGGTTTGGATGTAAAACATTGAAATCTGCGTTGGGGTACCGTTTTAGTTCGACGATTCGACACGCGCAGTTTATTTTAAATTATAACTGCTTGGGGGGTTTTTTAATCTGTTTCATACTTGATGCCTATGGGGTTATCATGTATAGGGTTTTGGTAGGATATAAATTTGATTTAAGGGATGATATACGGACTTATATACGGCAGGAGAAAGGCTAATTAGTTAAGCGCCATATCAAAGGTCAATGACATCTTCGTGTAAATATCTATACATAAACATATAATTAAAAATAAACCCCTAAATTTTATTTTACGTGGTCATCGTATCACTGCTGAACAGATGGGCCAAAATTGCTCTTTTTGTTGTTGTGTTGTTTATTGTTAAGAGAGGGACCAAATGAAGAGAAACACTTAGAATATTGCTGGGAAATTAGGACAATGAACAACAACACTTAAATTTTTCCAATATACAAACTGTTAGTAATTTCAATTGAAACGAATTAAGTAAGTAGTAAATAAGTTTTGGTTTAGAATGATAGATTTATTATGCTACCTATAATGAATGATGAAGATCAGAGTTTGGGCGCCACGAGGATCTCAATAAAATTCAAAATATATCACTTAGGTTGGGTTCTTTCAACACAAGTGCTAACGTCAACTATTTTGTAAGACGATTACTTAAACGAGAAATCTATGAACGTCAAATTCAGAGTTTTGAATAATATAGTGTTTTATTGTTTACCAGGTTCCGCTCGCGACTCCGTCCGCGCGGATGTCGGTCTTCGCGTGATACAACTGAATAATTAAGATTTTTTCTACGTATTTTTCCAGGATAAAAAGTATCCCATTTTATGCCCAGTATAATAAGGTATAATTATACCAAGTTTCATCGAAATCGAACCGTTATTTTTCACGTGATGCCTGAACATACAGACAGACAGACAAAAAAAATATTTAATCACATATTTGGGTTTGGTATCGATCCAGTAACACCCCCTGCTATTTATTTTTTCAATATTTTCAATGTACAGAATTGACCCTTCTACAGATTTATTATATGTATAGATGAAAGGTACAAAATAGCTAGAATTTGACGTTAGTGTTAAAGTGAGACTAGCAACGTACATTCGGAGAAAATTTCTTCTTATTACTACATAGAACTGTCTGTCCCTATGTATGCTTAGGTAGTTAAAACGATTTTGGTGCAGTTTTTTCGAGTTTTATGGAGCGATTTAGGAGGAAGGTACATGTGTAATAACATAGAAGTTTGTCCCGTGTGAAGTCGGAACGGGCTGCTCGTGTATAATAATTATAAAGGTTAAGTTGATTTCTGTACGCTTTAAAAACTCGAAAAGTTATGCACTGTTAAAAGGGATTATATAATAATAGCGGACAAAACTGTAGTGAAAAACTCGTACATCTAAAACCGTTATTCAACATTACCAGACAAGTATTTAGTTTACATATATTCAAGCCGGGATACCACATATGTAAGGAGTAAGACCTGTTATTGATGCCGGACCACGTACTCGTACATGCGATATTATGCGAATGCACGATGGTGTTGACCGTCCCAACTTTTATACAGCTGAATTTTAATCGGCATGGAGACACGTCTTGCAATTTAATTTTTAACCAGTTCTTTGAATAAACCCGCCCAATTGTATTGGTTTTCGTGTTTTGGTAGAAACTATTACGAGTACATCCTGCACAGTGTTCTCCCCGTGTTGCTCCGGGCTCCTTTGTAGAATAGATCATCTGCCTTCCTGCCAGGCAGATCGTAAAAGGCGAGCATAGGCTTACCATCACTAACACCGTGATATCTTACTAGGTGGTAGAGTTTCGCAGCGACTCGGCCGAATTGGTACGACCGCCTTACCTATTTCTGTCGCCATAACGTCAATGCTTGCTGTTGACGTGTTCTGGTTGGAGGAAAAGGTAGCCGGTAAACTGACTTTTGCTCGAGGCCTTACATTCCGGCCTCAGGTTGGCAACACATCATTACCACTTTTGGTGTCTCTAGGCGACGTGAATTTCTTACCATCAGGAAATCCGTCTGCTTGTTTGCCTTCCAATATTATAAAAAAAAAACAGGAAAAGTAATACAATTCATCTAAAAAATACAAATACATACAATTTTAGTATTGGTATTATTTATTGTCTACATAACATTTAAGACTAATTCTAAAACCACTTGACGGAATCGACTATTTTTCGTTTTAAAATATTCGTGGAAATTCAGAAAAAAAGCGAAATAATTTAAAAAAACTGCAAAAGAAAGCACTGAAAATATAATTATTGCCATTGTTATTTCGAATCTCATGTCAAAATGTGCTCGGGTAGGAAAAGGAAAATCCATCACAAATTGAATTCAACCGCAAAACTTACTAGGTAGTTTACCTACTAATATTACGAATGCGAAAGTTCGTCTGTCTTCTTTCACGGCTACTGTTGGCCCGATTTTGATATGCCTATAGTTAAGAACTTGAGTTCAAACAAAGGATCACCTTTTCTTTACTCACAGACAGTACCTATGTCAAAAGAATACCTTGAACAATTAAATAATATTTGTTAATTTGAGACAACAAAACCAAAAATTCTTTTTAATTGTGACGTTTATCTGTTTATTCGGGTTAATGTCTGGAACTACTGGACCAATTTTAATTGAACTTTCTGTGAAAGATAGAGAGTTTACTGGTTACTCTATATATACTTTTTACTATACCTCAAACAAGCACATGACATATATATTGATAACTAGCAGTGGAGAAAAATAAGAATATGGTATAAGGGGTAAATGGGACGATCCAACCTTACCATCCATCCAATGCGGTATGGATGGAAGGTTAATATAGTGGATATTGGTGAAAGTTTCAGGAGTTACCAAATTCTTACTGATTGAACTTTTATTAAATACACTAAAAACGTAGCTTGCTTGCTTTTAAAATATCTCAAGGAGATACGGAATCATGCTTCGAAAATCCGAAACAACATTACATACAAATCCACTCAAATTCCGTACGGAAAACTTGGTGTGAGACAGGTCTATAGATTTGTAGTATTCTGTTACACCCCGAAACTGTATCCTTTCTTGCTTATTCATCACCAAACCTACCGATTCTACATTTTCATCCACTTATACCGAGTCATACATCATTATCCCAGTCAGTCGCCTTCCATTCTTCCTGTCGCGCACAAGTCTCTCAAAGCATTAATTTCATTTAAAAGTATTTTAAAATAACTTCATGTGTTTTAGTTTTGATTCTTTTTTTTTTAAAAAAAGAAAAAAAAAGTGTTATAGTTTTAAAAACGAAAAAAAAAGAAATTAAAAAAAATCAAAAGTAGAGGTTCGATATATTTCCGAAACGGAAGTTTGTTACGAAATCCCGAATGTATTTGGCGAGGCTAAATGAGTTTTTAGACAATACCCATGTGCCTTCCTAATGGAGAAACAAAATGGTGGCTCGGGTTAGTGACTCTCCTGGTGGCTGTCTCAGCCATTACAGACTAATCAGGACTTATAGTCCGAGTTAAAAGCCTTGACATTTTTCTTTAATACACGTACATAATGGATGTGTCAAACATACATCATAAATGATTACCTACATAGTCATACATACATGGTCTTTTACATTTACGGCTAAACCGCTGGATCAATTTTGATGAAACTTGACATGCATGTAGAGACCCGATGATCAAAATCAGACTGCTCTGTAGAAAGCATGTTAGGTTTAACATAAGTAAACAAGTTTTTAACAAAAAAAATATATTTTTGTGACAGTATTTTTGTAAGGGCAACTTCTAGGAGTAGCAGTAGACTTGAGAAGTACTTTTAACGTATCAAAGAAGCCTAAACACGATAGGATAATGTTAAGAATTTTACGACTTTTTATGGCTACTGACCTATTTAACTAACAGACCAACAGGAAGATTAGCATAGTTTTGCGAAACCTGTTACCTACGTAGCGCTGAAAAAAAGACTAGTGAAAAGTTTTAAAGTCAGTTAATTAGAGATATAATTTCTGATCCTAAGCAAAAGTAGAATTTAAGATATTGCGAAAATTTCTGATGCAGTTCGCATTTGATTAAATATATTTTATTTTACTTCTAACGCATTACGACACGGAGCAATTTCGAGGATGCAACAGAAAACAATATTGTCCACGTCCTTAAGTATATAACAATCTAAAGAGATAATGATACCTGTGCCTGTTCAATGAAAACAAAATGACGCCTCAGGTGGCTCTTGGAGGCTATCTGGGCCATTACCGAGTACAGACTAATCAGGACTTATGGTCAGTGAGTTAAAAGCTTCGATAACATTTTTCTTCATTACATAATGACCTTAATACATTAAAAAAGTACACCAAAACTTGCATGCGAGGAGAACCTATTGCATTTCAACACAAGGAAATATTTTATTTAGCAGATGGATATCCTGGGGGCTGATTCCGTATCTTTTTAGTGATGATCACTGGGTAAAGTGTACATCAAATAGCTGTCAAATGACGTGTTTTATATTTGCTGTCTCCAGTGACCAACAGAAATAAAATGTAGATAGAAAATACAAAACATGACATTTGACAGTGTTGAATTTGACTACTACTTCACTAAAAAGATACTAAATAGCCCGGCTGATCGTATAATAGCCGTCGTCGTATCTCTTCTCTTCTTATACATAAAAATCATTTGCTGTTAATTTTGGTTTTTAATTATTTGTGGAAGTCAAGGAAATGTTTAAATGGTAAAAAAAGGTATGTGTATGCGATTCACACACGATAGAAGTGAAACTCCCTCTCTCTCTCTAACTCCCCCCCTCGCTCTCTATCTCTCTCTACCTCTGTCTGTCTCTTTCTATAAGAGACATAGAAAAAAAAATGCAACAAACAAACAAACATTACATCTCTAAATAAAGTAAATCGACAAAAGAATGAGATGAATATAATATATAATCCTACACACTTTTGTATTTGTACCTGTCGTTCTTTCGTTGTCGAATCTAAAGAAGTTTCACTTCAATAAGAAGGGGAAAACTGCGAGGAAACTAGGAAAAACAACATTTTAAGTTTTGCATACAAACAGAACGGATGAACGAAGTTCGCCGGGACAGCTAGTAGGCAATAAAAATGTCATTTTTTAAGTAATAACTTCTGATGTTGAGGAGACAACTATGACCACCATGTTATACATCGATGAGTCGCTGTCTCGTGGCCTTGGTGTTAGGCATAATGTGCAAGTACCGACAAATGCCCGGTTAGCTCAACCATTCGTAGTTTGTTCAAAAGTAAGTATTGTAGTAGCGTTACCAATATTTTCAAAAAATTTTTAGAATCAATAGTCGGAAACGAGCAACCGTTGTTAGTAATCTTACCCGGTGTGCCCGGTTCCTATATTAAAAAACGAATCGTTTTGATTACGGTTGGTAGTATTTTGTACGCTTAGTAAGATTACTAACAACGATTGCTCGTTTCCGACTATTGATTCTAAGCATTTTTTGAAAATATTGGTAACGCTCCGTTACTTTTGAACAAACTACGAATGGTTTAGCTGACGGATTACGATTCGTTGATTATAGAAACCGGGCGATAAGCGTACAAAATACTACCATCCGTAATCAAAACGACTCGTTTTTTGATTACAGGAACCGGGCATAAGGCGACTCTACCAAGAGTGGTATTGTTTGGTTACAACCCATCAATTAACCAATACTCGCCTTTTTCAATACCACACAGAGCTAGATGACAACACACCGCTGTGTTATTTTCAAATATTACCATGACAACGTAATGGATCTTGGTAGGAAGGTAGGTAGCCAATTTTCTAGGAATTCCAAAGGTTACGTTGAAGTTTTTTATTAGTCGGGTTCCCTAATAAAGTTACCCAGTCTTGTTCTAGGGATTCCAAAGGTCATGTTGGAGTTTTTAAAAGACGGGTTTTTTTAATAATAAGGGTAGTATCACAACAGTGCGATCCGACGTTGCGTTTTTAGACAACGATGCCCCTGTGCATACTCACAAGATATTCAAGTACAAAAGGCTCAGGTGGCTCCCCTGGTGACTATTCGACCATTACACACTAATCAGGACTTACGGTCAGGGACTTAAATAACCATTACATAATGACCTAATGAGTCAGACGTTACATTGTTTCAGTAATGTCGCGAGATTTCTACTTTTCTTTTTTATTTTACTTTTTTTTTAAAACTAAGTTGAAGTTCTATTTTCCCGATTTGAGATTTTTCGTATGGAAAAAGTGTAGGCGCTCTTAAAAACAAAACGAACAGAAATCAATTTTCAGTAATCATACTAACAAAGTTCCTAGGATGTGGGTACTAATTTATATGTGCAGTATGTAATAAATCAAAATATATACAATGCAAGTGTGATTGGTTGTAAGTAACTAGGGAGATCTATAGGTTAAGATTTTATCTAAAAGTGGTATCAAGAGTCTCCAAACGGAAGAGAAGTTTTAAAAAGTTACTCTTTTGAAATGTGAAAAAAGCTATGCTCTGCGAGAGTCGTGACACTGACACTCTCTGCATACCACGCGAGGAACTTGACGTGAAGATATGTAAGTGTATAATATATTCTCGAGGTCTTGTCCTTTAAGTCATTCATAAAATGTGAACAATAATTGCTAAATTCAAATGAAAGCGAGTATTATAACACGTCTGGGTGACGGTTAGGTTTGCACCTGCGCGATAAGTGTCCCCAGTTCGATTCCCAGTAGAGATAGCGTTGGAGTGCAAATGTTTGTTCCGGCCTGGATAATTTTTCACACCAGATGTTAAATACGTTGGATGTCTTGAATAATGTGGAACATCTTGTATGAAAGAATTATACATCTTAACGTATACTTCATATACAGGATGTTAGGCAAATGGTTGGTTAAACGAAAATGGTGAAAAGGTGCCAACATTTGGAAACACCTCTGGGAAAATTACGCACGAATCACTCTGGCCATTTTATTCGGAAAATTCCAGAAGAATTATTCCAGTTTTGGACATTACGCAATATGTAAAGCAGTTTTATTAAAAAAATTATGACACAAAATCGCAGATGTGCATGTTATATTTAGCAAATACAGACGAAAAACCAGCCTAGTTCGAGTCGGACTCGCGCACGGAGGGTTCCGTACAGTTTAGTCTAGCCTCCTACAGCCTGTAGGTGTGTAACTAAAAGTTCACCTATCTAAGCCCCTAAAAAAATTAACAGTGTGTGTTAACGAAGACACTAAGTCCCAAAATGTGATAGTTACCCAGCCTATCGCCAACCGGGCACATATCCAATCCTGAGCAACGTTTTTTTCATTAAAAAATTGGAAAAACCCAATTTCTCTTCTTGCTGCCCGACCCGGGATTCGAACCCGGGACCTCATGCAGTAGAGTCCTCTATTTGTGCTATAAGGCGTCGTACTAAATTTCAAGATTCTGAGTTCAAGAGAAGTGCCTTGAAAATTTTGATTCTCTTGCGGGTTTCGAAAAAATGCGGTATAAATGGCATAAGGCCGTTTATATTCGTTTGCTTTAGAATACATTGGCTTAGAAGTCTTGATTTTTCACAGGTCTAAAGTACCTATTACATTGTCCCTTGGAAGTATTTGATACGAATTTCAGCTCGTGGAGGTACGAGTTCCTGAGAAAAAGTACTTGCCTGTCAAGTACTTTTCGATGTTTTTCCTTTCGAGGTATGGAACCCTAAAATTTAAAAGTCTGAAATAGTTATATGCGTGCTAAAGCAAAAAGAAACGAGCTGAAATTAGTTATTTATCGTGTGCTGCGATAACGTAGCCGATATCGACAACGCGTTAGGTTTGTTGGAAGACGCGTGTTGCTACGAATTATGCAAAACAATAATCTCTAAATTAAACAAGGGGAGGTGTCGGGCTCATGCAATATTAGTAACAAAACTAACAATGGTTGCACGTTTAAAAAAAATCGTAGGGATGAAACTACGTTATTGCATGATACATGTAATATTAGTAACATAACTAGGAATGGTTATACGACGTTTAAAAAAACGAAGGGATGTTACAACCCTATTGCGTGGTAGTAGAAACGAATATACTAATTTGAATTGATGAATTTTACAACTTTTTTATAAGAAAAGACAGCGAACAAGCTCAAGGCTTACAATCACAAACAATAAAAACCAAAGATGTTATTGGTGCATTCATGTTTTGTGATCGAAATATTAAGCCTAACTTCTCTACTCCCCGGAAAACGACAGTGCCAAAAACTGTCATTATGACGGCAAAAACAAATACGCAAAGTAATAACATATTTTACTGTCAGACAAAAGGTACTGCTCTGCAATGAATCTTCCCGTTTGGTACCTTTCCTTTTCGTGCCTCTTTTAACGAATATGATCGCCATTATCTTGTTCCGGTTAAAAAAAATTAAGAAATAAAAATGACGCCAAATTCCCAATTGTGGTGGAGTTGGCGCGTCAATTTGAGATAGTTCAAAATTGTTTTACCTCAACACAAGGAAACTATGACATATTATTTATTTTTAAGATTTGTACTACTTAAAGGTTGAAGCTTTAAACTGAAATCTATGCCCTATTTCATTAAAATCGGTCGAGTAGACGCTGAAACATATTTGTTTTAAAGAAGGAGATAATTTTTGTTTGAAAATACTTAATGTTAATGTCTGGTGGAAATTGGTGTAAGTATAAAAAACAATTACCATATTTCAAAAACTACCCTCTTACATCGGTTTAAATATTGAAAAAGTTAAAAATTCTTGGAGCCATATACGTAATGTTGGACCACAACAATGTGGCTATTTACCCACTAAAATGTAAAGTAACAGATGTGTCACGTTGTGTCATAATCAACGACCAATATATCTTGACCCCTGCACCTCTCCCTTGTATTCTTATGTTCGAGGCCAAATTTTCCTTTAGGGCCCCACAGCGGCTTTACAATTCATTTCCCAGGACGGAAAAGGGCGTACCATGTGTATATGGTAACGTTACGACGGATATTTTGAATGAGATTTGTGTAACTAGTTTACCTATGATTTGTAAGCCGTTAGTGATGTATTTAAAGAGCATACACGAATGAGTCATATTCACTAGTTTCGTATGTGATAATTTCATGGCCCGCTAGTAGAATACTCTAATTTTAGTGGCCAGATTATGTTTGGTAGCGTTCTGTTCCATCCTGCTAAAACTGGAAATACCGATTTACCTATTCTCATTCGTCATAATAGCCATGTTCGATGTTTGGAGGGTAGTGATTAGTAAAATAAGTCATGTTGTCACCTTTGTGGTCTTGCGGTGAAAACAACGTCCTGGATTAAATATGTGTCCGGTATAGATACCACATATCACATATTGTTCGTCTTCAGCTAGTAGTGGGTGCCCTGGTCGTACCTCCGCCTACTTCTTCGGCTATAAGAGCGTGGAGATACTCTTTATGTATCAAAAGCATAATATTAAATAGCATTTAACAACCAAGCAAGACGTTGATAAGTGGCAACACACGATTAGTATTTCCAGAAGTAAATTTTGCCTTAAAAAACCCATCCGTCTGTATGGCAAAAGCCTATAAAAAGAGCTACATGCTCACGAAATCGTACCAACATCAGTCCAACTTAAAATCTTGATCATTTTGAAGTAGTCTAAATTGTAAAGGTCAAATTACGCTGGTTAAGGGGAGCGTGTGTTGGCGCCATTGCCTCTTGATATCGATCTTCGGTTCATGCTCCCCTGAGCCTCAAGTCCTTTGCTCTGAATTACCAGTATAATTTATATGGTGGGGCGTGGGGATTAACTGAACTGTTAGCTGGTTATCCAGTTACGTAAAAATAAGTTTGGTTTTACTGATTTACTTTAGTTTTGTTGTAATGACTGGTGTTTTCACCAATTAAAACCAGTTCAAAGTAGGTCCAATCGCTTTTGAGATGCACGACGTAAAAGTTAAACCGACAACAAGAATGTACGAATAAACTTGATTTTGCTTAGAATACTCTCAATACTAAGACTCGTAGCATATAATAATAATAATATTTATAAATACTTTAAAAAAAAAACAACTTCAAAAACAGCTAGTAAAGCTGATTAGTAGATATAAGGAACTAATACAAACATCATTTAGTTCGCGACTATCTTTGCAATATTCACGATAAACGTAACCATTATACAACCTTGGTTGCACTCCGGGAGTATCGGCAGAAGTGAAAACTTGAATATTAACGTTGGGCATTTTCGATATTTTGGAATACTAAAAGTACTATCTATCAATATTATATATCAGTGGTATAATAAATGTTAATTTATTGCGCTATCGTACACAAACATGAAAACACGATCATTCGCGCAAGCGCCCTGCGCCGTTTACGAATTTTCTATCAGACGCGAGTTTAGAAGTTTTTACCCATTCCAAAAAAAGCGCAAGGCCGCTAAAGAAGTTTTCACTTCAAAAACCGACGTAAATTTCATACAAAAAAAATTAAGTTTTTTCTCGGTTTACTTAAGATTTGAATTAGATCCTGATTAGGTGGCAATCCATCTTGAGAGTACAAAAAAATATTTATTATTGCCAAAAATTGGTAAAAAAAATATAGGCGTAGAGCATAGCATCGTTTTTTTGTTCAAGGCATTTAAAAATCAAAACCCTTTGAGTGAATCCAGACGTAGTTGAGTTATCGTCGAAACAAGTTCCGAGGATGGCTTATCTAACCAGCCTCATGTGGGGCTTGGGGCCTTAACTAATGCCATCATAAACCGGCCTCCCACACCCCCTTCAAATGGAACATACACGTAAATGGCACGTAAACTGAGGGGTCACGTTATACTGGCCACTTAGGCCATATTACTCGCGTGTTTGGTCTATTTCGGAGCTCAGTGATAACTGGGATGGAGTTTTGTTTAATACAATTTTATTGGGGATAGTTCGATTTAACTATTATGGTAATATTATTATTTTAGTCGTTCGGTTTTATGGAAAATGTTACTAGTGTTTGTACTCGTACTATTTTTCATATTGGAAGTCAAATAATCATACTCATTTCCGGATGGTAAAGAAACAGTTGCCTATACCCATTTAAAATGTTTATGGTGCGTTGCCAGCGTGAAGCTTATGGTATCAGTAACACAAGCAACTATATCGAAATCTGAACTTGGCTAAAGCTAAGGCGATAGTGCGAATTTAGGTTCAACTATGCAAGTGTAGAGACTATTATATTTAACTGGTTTGTGATGGGGTTGTCACATCCCTGCTCTTTTATCCACACTAATACTATAAATGCCGAAGTATGTTAGTCTGTTGATCTTTCACAGCAATCCCTCTGAACCAATTGTTATGAACTTTGATATGCACATAGCTAAATATCCGAGTTCAAAAATAGGGTTTTTTTTTCAAAAATCATCTCCTAAACGACTATAATAAGGTATAAAAGTTTGTATGAAAATCGTACCTATTCTACGCTGACGAAGTCGCGGGGCAAACAGCTAGTACTTTAAAAATAAGAGCATTTTTGAACTCGCGTTGATTATATAATTGCAAAAAAAATCTTACAATGAACGATATGTTGAAATAAAATTTCTATTAACAAACTCTTAAGCTTATATTCTAAAAAAAATAGTGCTCAAACGCATATTTAAGTGCTGTCACTTTGACAGAAAACTGAATAAAAACAATATTTAAACATCTACTTGAGCATGATTTAAGTTCAAGTGTATTTAAGAATACGGGTCAGTGTCGAACACACCGGATAAAATTTTTTCTAAGGTTGGTACTAAAAAGAAACAGGTTCGCATTTTTAAATAAATCCTAAGCAGCCATACTCAGAGACGTCTTCTTGTCTTCTAATCAGGCAGCAAGCCGACATTTTCAATACAAAAGTTTAAGTTAGTTGACGTCTCAAGGTGCGACCGATACTTAAATCAGGTTTCAATTAAAGCTTAAAAGCTGTCAATGATATTTTTCTACCAAAATGAGTGATTATATAAATATTTGAATGAAATTGAGTGGCGTTCAGAATTAGCGGCTTCTTTAAATTGAATTGTTGATTTTTATTATAATTAAGATATCTTAGCCAGTATTTAAATAATTTTAATGAAATACGACTTTGATCTTAAGTTAGACTTTAAAATCTTTTAATTAATGAAAAAATGGTCTATTAAAATAAATATTCCGATTCTCCTAAATAAGATTCCAAATTCAAATATATTCTTCGTTCTTTTTTTACAAAGTAAAAATTTAAATAAAACCGCGTGTTTATAAGCGCGCTTATTAAGGAGCGAGTGAAGCAGTGAGTGTTAGCAAGCTCAATTTTTTTGGCTCCAAAGACAGTCATAGTTGATTGCATTCGGTTTTGAAATATTTACGAGACTTTTTTATGCAGAGAATGCGATAGAACTTCAATGCTTGGGGCGGTTTAGTGATGTGACCCTGAAATATATCGAGTGTTCAATTTTTCTTTTATACGATAACTATGTTTCAGAATTCATTTTATTAATTTTTAAGACGTTTTCATTTTTAAGACGTAAATAATTATGTATGTAATTTTGTAAACAAAAGGCGAGCTTATTTCTATAGATTTATTACGACAAAAACTAACGCAATTGATGCTTAAATCAAACGTAGAAAACGTTATTACATACATTAAAGTAAAGACTTAATATAATACTTATTACTATTTTTGTGTTATATTTTTCTCTCACAGCGAAATCTAGTCTTTTAAGAACAGACAAGTATTATTTTAGGTCGCGTTAATAAAAATATATTACTAATTAAATGAAGGAAAGAGTACTTGTCAAATAAAACCTATCTCTTACTTTTATTCTCTTTGGTTTAGTTACCTGTAAGATATTGTCGCGATAAGTACGCCTTTATTGCTGTGCTATTATTTATTTGTGTTTTCTTTATATGATACATAAAATTAAAATTATTTTGTAACGTGATATATGTAGTTTTCCTTTTTCCTTCTTATTTGTCTAATGTATAATTTTTTAAATTAAGTAATATTGCCGATACTGTCGTTATTTTCAAGTCGTCTAAATATCGACTTATATCGATATTCACCACGTTCAACCCTACTAATGCTGAAATTGCTTTGAGGTTTTACGAACAGAATAGCACAATAGTTGGCCATTGTGCCATCCTCCATTCACGCTATTTCAGCCTCTGTAATAACGCGTGAGGGGTGAAATTCGCTCGAATGAATTGTCATTACGTCTTTGTATTTTATAAAATAGAATTCTTTTTGAAAAGATCTGTTGCCTTCTTTATTTAGTTTCTCAGATGTCACGTAAACGGATTCGATTACTTGTTTTTTGATGTACTAGGTACTTAACAAGCTGTTTTAACCGACTTGAAAAAGAAGGTTATTAATTCGGCTGTATGTTTTTTTGTACTTTTATCATGGGGAATAATGAAAAGATTTTCATGGTCATTTTTTAAAAGGTAGGTTATGATTCAGAGGTAGTCTTATATAAAATTTATAAAAATCCCAAAATTTTCTTATTTAATTAACCGCCTCGGTGGTCTAGCAGTCCAGCGACGGACTTAACTTCTTGAGGTCCCGGGTTTGATCACGGGTCGGGGAACTAAAAAGCTAGAAAATTTACCTATATAATTTTATAATAAAAATAACGTTGCTCGGTATTGAATATGTGCCCGGTTAGCGATAGGCTTGCCACCTTTGAGGGATTTAGATTCTTTGGCTAGTCATGGGTGACCTGGTTGTGCTTCTGCCTTCCTCTTCAGGGATATGGGCGTGAATATAGTTTTTGTGAATTAATGCACATTTTTGTGTACTATGACGTGGCAATGAAATTGGCAAACAAGCAAACCGATTTCCTGATGGTAAGAAATTCCCGCCGCGTAAAGACACCAAAGTTGGAAATGGTGCGTTGCCAACCTGAGGCCGGAATGTTAGGCCTCGAGCAAAAGTAAATTTACCGGCCACCTTACCTTCCGAAAGGAACACGTCATGACGTTATGGCGGCAGGAATAGGTATTAGGCGGTGGTACCAATCCGGGTGAGTCACTGCGAACTCTACCACCTAGTCATATGTCACGGTGTTAGTGACAGCAAGCCTTTTTACGAGCTGCCTGACAGGAAGGCAGATGGCCTATTCTGCATTCTTTGCCCGGACCAACACGGTCATTCGCTATTTAAAAAATAAACTGTTGGGCGTTAGGGTTGTCACAAAGTAATCTTAAGACATAGACGGATGCAAAGAATCCTTAAAACACTTAAGAAACGTAAGTAAGTACTTCCTCTGTTGAGGTTCACATGGAGATACCAGAAAGATCCACTTGAGTACAAATGAAATATCACTTTAGTAGCATGGATCTTAACACGCAACGCCTCCCTAATTGCCTCGAGTGGATTTGGCGGCTGCTTTGAACTAGCAGATGTGTGAGATAAACCTTTCTATGTACTATTGTAAGTTGGCACAGTCATTGTTCTAATCATAACAACTTTTTTAAACGTCCAATAGAAAATAGGTTGTTACAATTTTGTGCATGTGTGGTTTGTGGCATCATAACTCCTAAACCAACGTTTCCCAACCTGTGGCCCGCGATGTCTTCTCTAGACCATACATAAATCTCTCATTAAATGCAAAAAGGCCGCAAAATGAAAAATTATATTATTTAGGGGGTCTTCTCTGACCTGACCTAACTATGCATGATTTCCTAAGGGTCTGTCTGTGGACTAAAAAAGACTGGGAAACGCTGTCCTAAACGAATGCACCGATTTCAACGCGGATTTAATTGTTAAAAGCTGACATGATCTAGATTGTTCTTAGCTACATTGCAGGTAAGTTTTATCGGGATTATTGGAAATTTTGAACTTTATCACTATCACATAATGCGAGAAGCCGCCCGATTTTGTTACAGTAAACATAGATATCTGACCCCTTTATAATAAGGTAACAGAGTCAGCTACTTTTATTTCTTAATATACCTATCACAGTCTCATCTAACCCTGCTGCTAACACGTCAGTGCTCAAACTTCCGAGGTTTTCTTCCACAACTTCATAAAAATTTGTCACCCCAACAAAAGTTTTATTATTTCTCGAATTAGGAAATCCATCAGCTTGTTCATTTTAAAATCTCCAATAAATGATACAAGTCGGGATTTAGTAGGTATATTTTGTTACATATTCACACCTAGTTGAAGACTTACAACTCTTACAAGTTTTCTCGATAACCTATAGATCTCGTTTGACCACTATCTATAGTTTATGTGCAAGACACATGAAGCACAGGTGGTCTAATAATGATAATATTATAACAAAGGCCACCATTGGCCTAAACCCAGATTAAAATTGTTTAAATCTTCCGGCGCCATATTTCTTATCGCCAAAGAAACAAATGGAGGAATCCTCTGAACAACGCCCAGTCATGATTGAACGGCCATGACTATCCAGAATAACGCCTTACTTTCAACAGGGTTGCCACCTGCCCCGAAATTAAGTCTTGTAATGTTCTCTCTAAAAAAAAATAACGCTACAGCGTTGAAGAGGTGAAAATCTTGACCACACGAGTTGAGTATGCAACGTTTAGTATATTCGTTGAATGACTAAAAAAAAACAGTCACGCAATATGATGAAATGATTCTAGAAATCCATTATTCTGCTATTTCGGAGTCTTTGTTCCGTTGAAATGTAGGCTAAAGTACTCAAAAGGTTTGACACTAGTTTTTATTGTACTGAAGGACGTACTATAATATCAATTTAAACCTTAGGCCACTTTGGTAATTTTTTTTTATAATACGAGTAAAATATAAAATTTGAAAATGTAAGAAAGTTTACAACGCCAGCTACGTATATGGAACGTTTAGTAAGCTCGAATTTTATAACGATTTAATTAAAATATAAGTGTCACTCTATGAACATATATTATTGATATTACTAAATTTGTCAGACAACTAGAATTTTTGTTGTAATAAATAAACTCACATAATATTGAACTAGCTCTCTAAACTGAACTCTGAAAATATCACATTAGGCAGTTGTATAAAAAGAAATAATCTCTCGACAAATAATACAAACTGATCTAGACCCTAAATTTAATATGTTTTTGAGATGTAGGTATTGCGTGTACGGTTCCAGACGACTAGACCGACTTGGCTTTGTTCACCGGGATCGCTAGTTATACTATATAATTTAATACAGAAACACAGTTTTACAGACGTTTATCACCATAATGACTGCCTCAGTTAGGAATCAACCGACTCTATTCGATGATCGACAACACAAGCGTGTATGCAAGTTTCCCTAACATAATAGAAAGTATTACACTTTTGACAGTTGTGTTTGACAATTATCAACTACAGGATCATAATAAAAAATGGGCGAAGTGTTAAGCAGCAGCAAATGGGCAAAGCAGTAAGCAAGTATAACTTAATTATAAAATAGATTTAAACATATTTAAAACTAGCAGTTTCACGCAGCTTCGCCTGCGTAACTTGGCTTCTACTGCACCGATTTTGATGAAACAAAATCTATGTCACTCAGGGATAATGTAGTATTCTAAAGGTGAAAGAATTTTTGAAATCAGTCACTGGACTGGACCTAGGCTCCGAAACTACTGAGTTTCGGAGCCTAGGAGCATTTCAAACAAACAAAAAATCAAACCTTTCCACTTTATGATATTAGTATAGAAGTTTAGATAGACGTTTTTATTTCAGATCTGAATGTGGTAGCCCTAGCTGTAAATTCAAAAGCATTGCCTAAATTAAATCCACGGATCCCTATTCGGGGGATTAATATTGATTGAATACATTTGAAACCATATTCCGAGGGGTTAAAGTTTAAATTGCATTTGCTAATCTGTTTTGTGTGGTTTAGGTAATTAGGTCAACTAAATACTGTGGGATTATTGGTTTGTTTTGTTTTCAATGAATTGGATAATCTATACTTAATATTATAAAGCTGATGAGTTTGTTTGTTTGAAAGCGCTAATCTCAGGACCTACTGGTCCGATTTGAAAAATTCTTTGTGTTAGATAGCCCATTTAATGAGGAAAGTTATAGGCTATATGCGCGGATGAAGTCGCGGGCGGAAGCTAGTTTTAGTAATAAACTAGCTGTGTAAGTCTAAAGTAAAAGTAGTCTTAGTTAATCCTTGTTACATCATCTACCTACCAATGAAAATCCCGTCAACGTAGTTCCAGCCGCTCCCGGGAGTAGTCGGAACAAACATACAGACACAAATTGTGAAAGATGTTATTATAATATAATATATACCGTATATACATTCATGTCATTAAGTAAAAAGCGGTTATTGAAGTTATACTTCTTTTAGCGCGTTAGGAACAAATGATGAGTATAAATTTTTACGATGCGCGCGCACACCGTCACGAAAAACCGACATGATGAAGTTAGCTATAGATAACATTTTAGTTTTTCAAAAAAAGGTACGAACAAAGTAAAAGTAAGGACATCTACGTATGTTTGCGTGAGAACTGACAACTGTATTCACAATATTTCTTTATTTCTATGGTTAGTGTCATTTTGTCTACAAATGTAAAATAACCCCAAAAGATAAAATTTTTAAAAAGATTTTTATCTTATTACGCCGAAGAAGTATAACTTCTAACGCGTGTACATAAGTACACACACAATTTTTTTTTTAATATTAAGAACAGAGACTCCAATTTTATTTATTTGTAAAGCAAGCAGCTTCAACCTCATGGTGCGGATCGCTATAAATATCGCTTCTACTGCACCGATATCAATGCGATTTCGTGTTTTGACAAATAAAAAAAAAGTTTTGATATATTACCTTTAAAAAACCGACTATTTTTTAACCGGTTCGTTTCGGGACTAATTTGAGATAGGAAACGACTTTAAAAGTGTTCCCAGTATGTCATGGACATCTAGTGGATAACTTTGATATATTTTTCAATACCTAACATTTATTATCACCTCTGTGGTCTAACGGTCCGGCTTTGGACTTGACTTCATGAGGTCGCAGGTTCGATCCCCAGGTCAGCAACAAAAAGTAAATGTGTTTTTTGTAAATATACTTTATTAAAACTCGAAATACTTAAACAAATTAAGATTATGGAATTTACTTTCATTTTCAGGATTTCCAGGATTAAACTGTCGCTTATGGACAACATAGATACGTCGCTACTTTATGGAACATGATAATGGTGATCACTGACATCACTGCGGCAAGAATACT
>NJDD01000736.1:113515-138733 GCA_002245505.1 Calephelis nemesis
TGCCCAAGTTTTCTCGTGCTGGTTTCTTTGCACAAAAGACCATCTGCCTTCCTGCCAGGCAGCACGACGTAAAAGGCGAGCATAGGCTAATCGGCACTAATACTGTGACATCTGACTAGGTTTTTTTTTTATGACATTGGAAGGCAAACAAGCAGACGGATTTCCTGTAAGAAATTCCCGCCGCCTACAGACACCAAAGGTGGTAATGGTGCGTTGTCAACCACAAACCGGGATGTTAGGCCTCGAGCAAAAGTAAGTTTACCGGCTACCTTACCCTCCGAACCGGAACACGTCATGACGTTATGGCGGCAGGAATAAACGTTATGGTGGCAGAGTTTCGCAGCGACTTGCCCGGATTGGCACTACCGTCTATCCTATTCCAGTCGCCATAACGTCAGTGCGCTTGCCGTTGATGTGTTCCGGTTGGATAGGGTTGCCGGTAAACTTACAGAGCCCCAACAAGCCGAACTAAGTTTCACAATGTAATAGGTACATCGCCAACCGGGCACATATCCAATTGTGGACAATTTTATTTTTATTGCAAAATTGAAAATGCAGTTTCTATTTGGGGTTCGAACCCGGGGCTTCAAGAAGTCAAGTCCGACGCCAGACCACTACACCACAGAGGCGATAATCCAGAATACCGAAAAAACTATACACAATAAACGAAAGACAATTTGTAAAAATTATCAAAGGCGCCGTCTGTTGGCTGGGCGGCAATTTGTATAATATTGATACAAGTTATTGCTCGAAATTACAGATGATTGCTGCGGGTTCAGCTTGAACCCTTCCAGTTATTTATACTTGATCGCTTTATAGCCGAGAAGCTGGTTATCTACATATAAAATTGTCCATACAGATAAACATTACAGAAAAAAAGGATAGGGCGACTTTCCTGGATCTTAAACAGTATTTTTTGGAATTCTACATAATCCCAGAAAAAATCTTATATCGTTTGAACAACAAAAGTTTCATTTGTAAAAAAATAAATGCTATTTCTGTCACTTCGTCACTTTTCGAGAATGTATTATTTGGTCAGTAAAAATTAAAAAAGTGCTACTGAAAGCTCTAAAAAATAGTAAAGAATAGTATGCACTTGTGTCTAGGTGCCACACATGTACACTTTAGACACATGCACTCTACGGAACTTCACTTCCACTTCGTTCTCGTGAATTAAAAGGTGTAAACATTTAAAGGTGTAAACAAACAGACACCGACACCAAAAAAGAAGAGATTATATTCGATTATGTTTTTCTGTGTGTCTGTTCCGCGATATCTCCACCAATAAGGTACCGACTTTGACAACTCTTCATTGGAAAGGTAGGTTGAGATTATGTACGATTTTCTGAGCATGAATCGTATAATTTAAAATCTATCAATTACTTCTATTTTCTTCATTACTTTTGCTTCAAGAGAACAAAATAATGTCCATAGAGTACAAGTCTTCGCGATTTATTATTAACCCTTAACATTAATTCAATCAAAATATTACACTGCAATCGAGTTAAAATTTAAAATATTAATGCATTTTGTTTACGTGGTCGTCGCTTAAACTATAATACTACTTATGTTCAAAAGCTCCCTAGAAATGGCACCTTCAGAGTTAACTACAAAGAAAAGCTAGAACAATCTTAATTTCTAGTCTCATTCTTGATCAGTTTCAGCAACTTAATGGTCTTTCTAGGTTCTTTTAAAATTCTTTAACTAGAAATTTTGTGTCAAATTCCCCTCTTTTTTTTAAAGTGCCAAAACAAATTTTTTACCTTACCTTCTTTTTGTCGGTTAAAAAGAAAAAGTAACTTGAAGAACTCACATTATTCCCAACAAAAGGGATCCTCTTAAGTTAATCAGAAGTTTCCTTTCCACACAAAGGTACTTAAGCTATTAATAGCCATCGTTATCTAAGCAATAAAATTAAGTAACATAGGAATAATAAATATAATTAATAAACTGGATTGAGTTATTGGCGGTAATTCTTTATCAACTAAACTTACTTTAAGTTATTGCTATCTTATTTCAACGCAGGTAATAGAAAGAGAAAAAACATGTTTAGTGCTGTCAATCTGACTGACAGTTTTCACGCGTTGTATAAACGTTTTAGGTCCACCATATTAGTTTATTTCAATTCAGAATCCAAATATCATAAGAAAGGTGCTGGTCAAGAGTACACATTTATGAAAAAAAAATCTAGCGTTTATTAGTTCACCCAAAAATGACAAGTAATAATCATTATAGCATTTGAATACGGGTATAAACAAAATATTATATAAATTACTAGCTGTCCCGGTGAACTTCGTTCCACCCGTTATGTTTGTATGGAAAAATAAAGTGTTATTTTTTACATTTTCCCTGCAATTTTCCCGGTTTTTCTCCTAATAAAAACCTTCTTCTGACAATAACTAATACAACAAAGAAAGGATTATCTGAATCGGTTCAGTAGCTCGGAAGTTATGCGCTTACCAACACATTTAGTAATTCATTTTTATAAGATTATTAGTTATAAACATTAAATAAATTTTCTAAATCAGTGGAAAATTCTGATATTTTTATCATAAATATCGCGTACGTATGGTTAAAACATGGGTAAATTGGCAGCACTATCGCCATTCCGTATGGAATTTTCGAAAGTGTGTGGCGAGTCATATAAAATCTATGGAAAATAATATATCAATATTATTTAATGTTTAGACAACGGCTTTAAAAAGCTATCTCTAGGAGAAAGAACTGACCGGAAGTACACCTACCTTAGCCACTTTTCTACATTTTTGTTATCTATTGTTACATTATGTTTATCATAGACACGTTTGGACTGCATAAACCTATGTCATTGTTTCACGCAACAGATTAAAAACGACAAAAACGTGTCATTTAAGCTGTAAAAATGTTTGAAATGTAATACATTCCGTGCTAGATAAGAACTTTGTAAAATAAATAGAAATCTAGCATCACCCACGTGCCAACTTCTAACTATAAATTGTAGCCTACTTGTGGCCCGCCCAGGCTTCGTACGATTATGAAATATACATAATATAAACCTTCCTCTTCAATCACTTTATCTATTGAAAAAAACCGCATCAAAATCCGTTTGCCAGTTTTAAAGATTTAAGCATACAAAGCATAGGGATAGAGGAAGCGACTTTGTTTTATGCTATGTAGTAATGTATTATTCCGTGTAAACTATATTTTTGTAAAGTTTCATCTAAATCCGCTCGGCAAGATATGCGTGAAAATTCTGTTTTAGAAAAGGTTTCCATGAAAAAAATTTTAACCACCACCTTACGATCACGGTAATTTGCATTTAGGGTACCTAACCGTCCCTCTTTTCGAGGGACTTCTCGTTTCTAGGACCTTTGTGGAAGCGTCCCGCATGGAGTGTGCGGTCCCCGTAAAAAATTTCTAAAGTATGTACGCGCACCCAGTTTTGTGCTTATAAATTTAAAAACCCTCAAATATGCTAGACCTCAAGCAAAATGTTTGATTAAAAGATAGCTTATAGTTGTCATAGTAACGAGTAAAATACATCATACTTTTACATTAACTAGGCTTTTTATTATTATTTTACTTCTCCTACTGTTTTACAAAAAAAAAAAAACACATTTTTGGACTCCTAACAAAAAGTTAGTCGGATCTCGCTTTTTAAATCTTTGACCATTTGCAACCAACATGTCTTGAAAATTCGTAAGACATATAAAGTTGACAAAACTAGTTGCAATGGACCCACCTCAAAAGTATGCTCTTTCAAAGAAAATACGAATTTTCAAATGATTGAGAGTTGGAGCATGCACAGAAAATATGTAATCTCCTTCTTTTTAAAGTCGGTTAAAATTATTAGGTAAGTGTGCTGCGATATTCACATCATTGACGTCTTATCAATGGTGTGAACATTGTATGGTACAAGAAATAAAAATAACTAGCTATGTATGGTCTCCTCTGTGGTGTCGGCCTGGAGTCGGGTCGGACAACAAAATGCAAAATGTATATTTTCAATTTTCTATTAAAAAATAACGTCCCGGGATCGGACAAGTGCCCGGTTGGCGATAGGCTGGGCACCTATCACATTGTGGGACTTGTGGCTAGTCGTGGGTGCCTTGGTTGTGCCTCTGCCAACCACTTCGGGGATATAGGCGTCAAGATACAGCACAATACAGTAGCGTTCCTATAAAACTTGTGAATTATTAACTATTACAAGAAAGTTATTTACGTATGTACAAGTACGCTTAGTATAAAGTGGACAGTAAAATAACCATGCGATAATTAAAAATAACAATACCGATGCTGTTAGTTTAAACTGTGTTCAACTGTTGGGCGTAAAGATACTTTATATATGATCATAGCTTGAAGCACGGAGTTCACATCTACTCTATTTATTATCTATTCCTACCCTAGAAAAACGAAAATGTCGGGAGTATAACCGAATCCGCTTTTTGCATTGCAAATGTGTGTTCTTAGCGAATTGAACTTAAAATTTAGTCACGAATGTTCTAATGTTATCGTTGTTCGTTAGAACCACAAGAATGAGACGATTTGTACACAAAAAGTTAGATGCGTCACTCTTTTGTTACAAATACACTAAATAAGTGCTTCCGGTCGTTCCGACTGGCTCCCATCTAATGCTCTTAATGATACCACTGACCCTAACTTAGTTGGAACCATGGACGTTTCGATAGCTTATCTACTTTTTGTAGATGCGTGGCTTTTTTTTTAAGAAGCGTATCTACAAACATATGCAAGACGAGCAAGCAGACGGATTTCTTAAGTATCCTTACGCCCATATCCCCGAAGCGGTAGGCAGAGGCACAACCAGGGCACCCGCGACTAGCCGAAGACACTACATCCCACGATGTGATAGGTGGCAAGACTATCGCCAACCTGGCACATATCGAATCCCGAGCAACAATTTTCATTGAGTGTAGCATTATATACAGAGTTATTTACATAAAAATATTAGTTAGTTTTCTATAAAATCATAACAACTTGGTTCACAAATATAATATTTTTGGAAAAGTACAAGCTAGTCCAAGACTTAAGATGGGATAGGACATGAGACCAGACTACAAAAATCACTCGTCCAATACTACTGAAATACCTTTTTTTTTGCCAACACATGGCACATGGCAAGTTCACATACCTGTAACAAAAAATAAAAATCAAAAACATGAAATTACATTGAATAGATTTTTTTTACTGCACCGAAAGCTAAAAACTGGGTTTCCTAATGGAAACGAACAACTTAATCTTATCCTATTTCCTATTAATATTATAAATGCGAAAGTTTGTCTGTTTATTTGTTCGTTACTCCTTCACACAAAAACTGCTGAACAGATTTACATGAAATTTGGTTGACACATAGAAGGTAACTTGGATTAACACATAGGATAGTTTTAATCCCGAAACAGTGTTCCTGTGGGACCACGCGGGCAACTGCTAGTCGGTCATAATTTTTGAGATAGCGACGCACCAATAGCGTCTATGTCTTAAAGCGACGCCGACGGCTGTCTGACAAAAGATGTCCGGAAAGTAATTTGCTTATCCAGTTTTCACTATCTATCTTACTCTAAATAATATAATATAAGCGCATGTTGTCATGTTTGTGTACGATAGCGCAACAAATGAATATTGTATTCTACCACGTAAATGATACCCAATACTTTCATATTGAAATTTAAAGCAATTCGTGCAAAACTATTCCCTAATCATTCTAAAATATTAAAAATGCACAACGTTAATATTCAAAACATAACTTCTGCCGGCACTCCCGGAGTGCAACCCGCCGTTTTCTTTTATTTAATTTACTATAACAGTTACTGTACATAAGATAACATTTACATAGAAATACATAAAATTTAACGTGTGGCTGTTTTTTACCACGGCAATGATGGTATGAAGTGACATAGACAACTTAGATATTAAAGGTGCGTCACTGTCCTGAGTTCGAGGTGTTAGGTCATATGTTTTTCTAACAAGCAGTTAGAATATACGAGTGGCGCGACGGTTCGGTTGCCGTTAATACAATGGGGGTAGTAGATTCCTGCGAATTTATACTTAGACTAGACAAACCGGCAAACTTCGTATAGCTTGATATCTATTTACAGTTTGTATGGATTTTTCTATGCTTCCTGCAATTTTCAGGCTTTTGATTTTCATAAGCCTTCTCCTGACAGTCTTTAAAACAAAAGAAGTATTTTTGGTCCATCCTTTCAGACGTAATGATGACCACGCGAAAAGAGGATTTCTTTTTAATATATACGAGTATGTATAGATGACATTAAAATTAAAAATGGCGGCTGTGATATGTCACTATTTGGAGAGATATTTTTTTCTAACAACAATATCCTTTGTTATTAAAAAAGAAAATAGTGTAAAGAGCTTTGAGGATTCTAAAACAGTATGTTACACAGTAAAATTCAGTATTTTTCCAGTAATGCTGTTTTTATATTAGCAACCATATAATATTGTATTGAAGAAGTTTCAGAGCATTGAAAGTTAGGTAATAAAGGATCTTGTATAAGGCTAAGTATTTTTTTGTGTTGCGTCTATGTAATTTTCAATTCTACCACAAATTCCTAAGGTCCTTAAATGAGGAAATCCGATGTTGAAACTCAGTCGATTCGTCTTTAAGCTCATTTTTCATTTTTTTATTTAAGTACATAAAATTACAAGGAAAGTACAACATTACATTTTTGAGTGACTGTTACAACATTTAAATCTGAATTTACATACACATTTTTTTAATTTATTTTAAGTAAAATCTTTAAGATGAAGACATAAAACAGCCAGATTTTTTGAAGCTGGCTGACCAGTATTAAAACCTAGCATGAGCGTATTCTATATAAAGAAATCCTCTAGAATAGCATCAAATATTTTAACAATACCGACCCGCCGTCAAACTCTATCATTATAATTGACAATAACAAATGATATGGATCTACACAACAAAACTGTCTGTGTGATGGATATTCGATGTTTCTAACATATATTTAACATTAATAAATCGTCCAGCCTCATTCTAGATTAATGTAATCGATGCTCGTGTTTGATCACTTTGAAATGGATATATCATTTATGTTTCATTTTACGTTAATTATGACGTAATTTATTTTTCCAAATCGTTCGGTTTTCGGTTCATCGTTTGTATCAAATGGAGTTGATTTTTTTCCAGCGCAACGTAGACAATAACATTAAAATAACATTAACTGGTAATTTTAAGAATATTAGGAAATGTTATTTTTGACTACCTAACCCGAAAGACGTCCTGTCTTAACTATGAATATTCATTTAAAATATTTTTTTGATTTCATCTATTGAAAACAATTGCATAACAAAAAATGTGTGTGTGTGTGTGTGTCTGTGTTTGTATACACACATAAAACGTGAAGCTTCTTTATGGCATCATATTTCGTAGAGCGGAACAGGAAATGAGTTTCGTTAAAAAAAAACTATAACATATTTCGAGTAGCGCCGCTTTAGCTAAAAGCTATACCGGCTGGCAAAACAAAAATCACGAAGAACGCAGTACGGTGAAAACAATTGCATAACAAAAAATGTGTGTGTGTGTGTTTGTATACACACATAAAAAGTGAAGCTTCTTTATGGCATCATATTTCGTAGAGCAGAACAGGAAATGAGTTTCGTTAAAAAAAAAACTACAACATATTTCGCGTGGCGCCGCTTTAGCTAAAAGCTATACCGGCTGGAAAAACAAAAATCACGAAAAACGCAGTACGGTGAAAACAATTGCATAACAAAAAATGTGTGTGTGTGTTTGTATACACACATAAAAAGTGAAGCTTCTTTATGGCATCATATTTCGTAGAGCGGAACAGGAAATGAGTTTCGTTAAAAAAAACTATAATATATTTCGCGTAGCGCCGCTTTAGCTAAAAGCTATACCGGCTGGCAAAACAAAAATCACGAAGAACGCAGTACGGTGTTCAGCGATTACATACAGTGTTTTTTTGTGAAGCGTTACTAGATATTGTCATAATCAATAAAGAAGACAAAACTCTTCAAAAAGTATTAGCGAAATCGTTTCATCCATTCAGAGCCGATACGACGACCAATGGTAACAGATTTATGCGAGATATCAAAACTGTACGTGTATGAATATTCAAATTAACTAATGAATTGATTTTGAATCAAGTACTTACGTAATTTGACGAATTCTGACTTAAAATAATCGATGACTGTGTCCTTTATGGTATTTCACAGCGTCTAAGTATAAATTAAGGTACAGATATGCTTCTAGCTTCATCAAACAGGTACTGTACAAGAGCATATGTTTGTATAGATAAAGCGCAACCATCGTTTCCTGTCAAGTAGCGTTTGATTGGAGTTAATTACGTCGACCTCTCACCTACCCTCTCTAGACCAATTCATATGGCTGTTGACCCCAAGGGTGAACTTCAACAGTGGACTAATTCAATTAATCAAAGAAACTAAAAATAACACGCGTTGAAAAAATACGCCCTTTGTCACTTTTACGCTTTGTTGACCACTGACTTCTATAATAGTTAGACCGCATATGAAGACCATTCTGCTATTGTGTCTTTTAATGGCTCCAAATTGTGACATTTCTTAAACTGCATTCTGTAAAGTCAATAACATACGAAATAACAAAACTCAGATTGTATTGCAATACGACTTTTAGTAATTAGTATTTTTAGTAGATTTAAAATATTATTGCGAAAATTACATTTTTCAACCTCCACTAAAAAATAGCGTTACATGTTTGACGAGTCTGTGTGTCCATCTGTGATATTGTAGCTCCTAAATAAGCGCACTGATTACGAGGCGGATTTTTCTCTAAAACCGACGTGAACGAGAGGGTTCTTAGCTACATACTGGATAAGTTTTAAATTTTTAATTTGATGATTTGATAATATACTAGGACCTAAAGTTTTGCCCCTATCGAAAGCCACTAAACGGGTGTTAAAAGTTAAAACATTTTAATAGTCATAAAATAGAAAAGAAATATAGACCATTAAATATCCCATGGCTAAAACTATCCCAGTTCAAAAAACTGCATTGTTTAAATATCCAGGTAAGGCGTTATTTGTAAATATGTATCCGATTGTTTGGTTCCGAACAAGGTCTATTTGCTGAACACCAGATACTGAGAACCATGGTTCTGTGAGATACGATTGTAAAGGCTTGCACACATTGTTGCGACAGTCAGCAATTGATAAGTGTGCACTCATTCCTTTTCAACGTGGCACATTTATATCAGACGTCCGAACGATAGACAAGTCTTGTTTTTTAACCAACTGCGCGTCGCAAAGAAGGGTAATGTGTTTAGCAGTCTATACTATACCTTACGTTATTCTGCTGTGCATAAACTAAACTTGTTATAGATGCATGCTATCTTTTTCAAATGAAACAAAAACAAAAGAAATGGAACATTCTAGACATATCTGATTAGTCCGGATATGTCAAATTTTGGCGATTTTACTATTTTTCAAACGTCTGTAGAAATGTCGTGTAGAGAGTAGAGACTAATCTGATAGCACTGAAAAGGTTTTGTCTCTTTCTATTACTTTCATTTAAAAAGGATAGCGATAACTTGAAATGAATTTAGTGACTGCGCTACAAACGCCGCCGGTTTGTAAATACCACTTAAAAAATACATGGAAAATAAAGGCTTGGGAAGTGGTCATGGTTTAAAACAATTTATTATGAACTCGAGCTTAGTTTTATGGAGGAAACAAGATAGAGGTTAGAACAATTAACACAGGGAAGGGTTTTTTAGGTCTTTGTTCTTAAATTTATTCACGGGGAACTGATAAATATCAGTTTTCCGTATTGGAAGTTAAAGTTAAAGAAATCGGTAATTAATATTAAATTTTTAAAACCTTTACATTTTTTGAAGACGTATAAAATTATTCTACTGCCTGTCTGATCTTAATAAAATCTTAATCTATATATTAATACGTGACGCCATAACATTGAACCCATTTTTACGAAAATTGCGTGGACGCAGGAGAATAAAATTTGGCACGCTTATAGTTTATATGTAGGAGAAGTGCAAAACGCTTATACTTTTCAATAATAATGCTTATAAAGTACATTAAATCGATTAATAAAATATTACCCACACTACCATGCATTTGACACACACAAACAAAATATATTATATTGATGATAACGACAAAAGATCACAGATGGCGCACTTAAAAGTTTGGAAACAAAGTACTTGATCTTGAGAAATGAATATGGCGTCCTTATCAACAAGACTTAAAAATTTATTATGGTCTAATTTCGACCAATGGGCGACCACTAGTATTTTTAAATTATTCTTGAGGTCGACTATCTGCTCGGTGTCTGTATTTCCAAATGTGAAACTATTGAATTTACTTCAGTTATTTATCTTTGCTATGGTTAGATATTATTATCGTTGGCTAATACGTGTATTGTATCTAAACATATATTTCGAAGTTAGATCAATTCGTGTCGTTTGTCTAGAGATCTCCTTCTGCCTTCCTGCTCGTAAGAGGTGATACGGGACATTGTCAAGAGGACCACTGGTGGTACAGTGTTGCGTAGCAACGAGGGATCCACAGCTTTAATAACACTGTTCTGGTACGGACAGCCGGGTTGTCGGTGGATTTACACAGTAGGCCTAACATCTGACCTATGGGACACCAACGCACCTATAACATCTATGGTGTCTATAGACCACAGTAGTCTCTCATTATCAGGAGACGCGTGTGCTTGTAAAAATAAAAAGGAGACATGTGTTATGAATACGTATTCACATCGCGGAACAAGTATCCGCTCACAAATTGTCCTCAAGTAGGTCGCGGATACCGCGCCGCTGCGTCAGCGTGAATGTATTAACATTTGTATATTTCCCACGAGTTAATTTGTTGCGATCAGCATCCGTTCTGTACATTCACTGTAACAAATTTAACATTGAAATGTCATTTAAATAAGACATTATTAATTCAGCATAATATTCCGTGACTATTTTTAAAAAGGCTTCCGTAAACGTCGTAGTCCTTTGCCTATACTTGTTGCTGCAACCAGATGGTCTTTGTTTCCGTGACGCTTTAGACAATATTAATTTAATACTGTGTAAACGCAAAAAGATGCACTTATAGTAAAAACGCGAATTGATGTAACTAGCAATATTGAAATCTTTATTTCAGGCACAGTAAAGTAGGTTTAAAGCGGGTTACCATAAGCTTTTACAACCATATTATTATAACAATATTAATTCGCCTCTGTAGTCTAGCGGTCCAAGTGTTGGACTTGACTTCATGAGGTCCAATTTTTTATTAATAACAAGTGTTGCTCGGCTTTGGATATGTGCCCGGTTGGCGATATGCTTGCCACCTATCTCATTGTGGGACTTAGTGTCTTCGGCTAGCCGTGGGTACCCTAGTTGTGCACCTGCCTACCCCTGCGGGGCTATGGGCGTGAAGATACTTAAATATTAATTGTTATGTCACACCCTCATAAAGTTGCTAATTAATTATTATGTAACTGGCAACGTATAATAACTCCTATAAGCGTTTATGGTAGAGCCTCTGGTAAGTGGTATCAGCACTACGGTGTGACCACGCATCACGATAAATATTTATATTTATAATTTGTTCATGTGTTTCTATGAATTCATGACACCAGTAGTCAACTAGATTTGTGTAATATTACCAGATGTTTATTATTTATATATAAAGTATAATTATTTATATACAAGTACTTCAGTTTTCTAATTAAAACGCCTTATGAACTTACTCCGGAAGTAAATAAAAACGTACATTATGAAGACCGCGACGTATTCATATGAAGGAACAAATATCCCACAAATAGTTCGCGGATATCATGCTGCTAGTCAGCCTCAAAGTATCAACATTTGTATCATTCCCACAAGTTAATCTGTCGCGTTCAGCTGTACATATAGATGAAGAATATCTAAAAAATGGACGCATATTTTTTCAAAATTATATTTTTTTTACACCGTGTTTTGTAAAATTAGTTATCGATATTTGCAATGGGGACTGAAAATGCGTACCTGAAAACGTAGAAATAATAATAATAAAATATCAATAACGTAAGTAAAAATGGAAAATTATTGTTGCTAAAAAGTCGGGCGTCGATAAACGCTCCTAGCTCATATCCATACATCGCACGCGATCATTGAACTTAAAGCAATTAAATATGGGATAGTAAAAGTGATAAATAATATATTTTAAGACTGATTTTATACATTCTTTCCTACTCAATTTCGAGCAATTATTTGTACAGAATCTATACTGAGCAAAATTTGTTGTATTTCGTACATTTATGTGAATTCAAACTGAACAAGTGGAGTACTTGTGAAGGTATGATTGTATTTTGCCTTTTCTCGGCCGCCAAATCTTTTTGGATTTTGACTATAATGGGGGATGAAGTTTAAATGAAAATTAGTCTGAAATTGACCAAAGTTATTGTCCGGAGTATTCTACGCCGACAAAGTACCGGGTAAACAGCTAGTGTTACAAGTACAACATAATTTCATCGAATTCGGTTAAAAACAAGTAATCAAAAAACATTGCTGTAACACAACGGGAAATAAAGACTTCTTCGAAGTAAACTGGCGATGTAGTAAAAAATATAGTTGTTATCAAGATCTAAAAGCATACATACACATTAACCGGAATAATAATGACACATTAAAAATAAATGAGAAATAACGAAAAGAAAAATGACGATAGAAGCGAAAAGGCATGAAATTAATTCTGTTAAAAACTTATTTAATGCTTTAATAAAGTTTCAAGTAAATTGTGGCCAATAAAAACTAAATTACACAGAAAACGATTTCGCCAAAAAAAATAAAATAACTAAGTTATACGTTTTATAATTGTGTCGTTAAATGTCAAATTTTGCTATCTTCATATTATATTTTTAATTTTAGGATTTTATATTATCTGTTTCTGGAGGTTTTAGTTCTCTGCTAATACTGCGATGTCGTTCGCGTTGTTATAGGTAATGAAATAAAATCATAAACTGTACATAATCCGAACGTGACCACGAGAAACAGCGTTAAATAGAAACTTTGATAAGCGTTTACATTTCCGTGTTTTGATGGAGTTGGCCATATTTGATATTTAGCTACCAATTTACACTACTTTTTTTGTTTATATACAGGATGCCTTTTTTGTCAATTAAGGGTAAGCAATACACATTTTTAATAGAATATTTAGTAAAAACGAAATAACATGTAGAAATTAATATCAAAGTAACTATTAGTTGCAAATTTGTTTATCTAATCGTCGATTGATTTTCCTATTTATTACACAGAATTAGAATGAACCTCTCATTCGAACATCCTATGTGTATTACTAAACACATTTATTTAGGAAAAAACTTATCTTCACACCCATATCCCCAAGGAGGTAGGCATTGGCACAACCAGTTCACACAGAACTATCCGAAGACACTAAGTCCCATATCATTTTATACTTGCCATTAAAAATTAAGCCTGATGATTTTTTTCCTGCGACATACGATCATTAAGGTACTAAAAAAAATATTAATACCTAGTAAGATTATAGAAAACTGACTCTGATTTCTTTGTCAATTGGTCTAAGTAAAGATTATGAATTGATACAAATGCGTAATAATAAAACATAATACAAATGTTTTTAAGATGCTAATCTTGAGTCTCGATTTCATGCAAATCGAAACGTGGAATTGGGAATTGCATGATATCGAGATTCAAGTGTAACCCTACATATCTTGTTCAAACTTATAATCATGGGCTTCTCTTCAGAAAAAAAAAGTATCTTCACGCCCATATCCCCGAAGAATATCAAAAAAAGAACTATCAAAATCCTACGTTATTGACCGAGTACCGCTCAACATACCCAAGAAATATCGAGGTAACATACCGACGAATCGATTACTTTTATTTTTGCAGTTGGTTAAATAACTTGTTCATACTAATATCACTTTTATATAGATCAAAATAGCTGTATTAATCTTCTTTTCTTGTTTAAGAAGGAAATCATGACCTTTAGTGAAGGAAATAATAAATTACGTAAAATAGGTTAAAACCATTTACAACAACACGACTGTACTTATTTATTCGGTTACGATGATACATTTTTACACATCTTTTATTGAGCCTGTGTTTCAATGAAATTATTATTATATGTTGATAAAGCATTGCCAACATGAACATGGTTTTAAAGGATGTTGCATAAATTTTCTGGCTATTTTAAGTTCCAAATCGGAACACGACAATTACATCAACCGATGCCTACTAGCTACGGTGCCTTTACCATAAGTTGGTATAGATTAAGTTCGGTAAGTTAAATGACGAAATCTATAACGCGTTTGGTCTAAAAATGTGTTTCTTTAAGTTACCAAGGGAGGCGCTGTTCAAAGTTTTCATACAAATAATTTACAGAGACGGTAGCGAGTATAGTAAACTTGACAATCCATAAACTCATGGTAAGGGCTCTGAACTCTACCTAAATTTTACCTAGTCATGATTATGGTTTTCGTGAAAAAAACTATGCTTTACGTCTATAGGTCCTTTAAACCTGTAGGGTTACTGTTGAATCTCGATTTCATGCAAATTGTAAATAGGAATCGGATATGCCATTTCAGGTACTCTTGAATACAGTACTAGCGGATTGTTAGATTTAGTTCCTAAAAATAAATGAATCCGATTAAATAATTTACAATTTGAATGAAATCGAGATCCAAGAGTAACCCTACTGATCAATTCAAATAAATAATACAAAATGACTATATTATTAAACCACTAATAAGTCTATAATTTGAATTATCATCCCAGATATCAAACCCGCATCCCTTTAGAAGACTTACCGACAAAGACAATCTATTCAAGATAAGATTAGCCGTGGCCAAAATTTTCATCTATCATCCTTTGAATTAAGATCAAGAAGTTCTTCAGACCCTGTTTGCCTTCAAAACATTTAAAGCTGTCCCCATTACCTCCTCTATAGCCTTGCAATAAGGTCCATTTTTGCAAGCCCATAAACTTTGCTAACCGGCTCTAAAATGCGAAGGTGCTCAGTACACAAACGTGTCTTTGTAAATCTGACCAGTTTTTCAAGATCTTCCCCGTCCCTTCGATTTTGTGGAGTCATGGAACTGATTGGGCGTCTGTGAGGTGGGTGAGAGGCCACTGAATGTTGGTTATGATAGTTCGAGGACAGAAGTGTTCTTATGTTGGTTCTATGGGAGACTGTTATTGGACAGAGAGTCATTCAGCTAGTATTTGTATGTATGGACAGCACGTCAGTTAAGTACGGTTCTTTGTTGATTTCCTGAATTAAACATATAGTTAAATATGATGTATTAAATAAAATTTCTGCGGTTTCGTACACACGATTTTTCGTTTATCGTTGTACGAGAAAATTCGTACATAATTGTCTATTTACATACGAAATTTGTGAAGAACAAAATCTACACCACAGACCAATAAAAAATATAGACACAGCCATCGCGGTCTGTCGGACTTGAATCCTTGAGGTCCCGTGTTCAATCCTCAGATCAGGCAACAAAAAAAAGAAAATGTGCATTTTCAATTTTCTAATAAAACAACATTGCTCGAGATTGGATATGTGCTCGGTTGACGATAGGCTTGCCACCTATTACATTGTGACTTCAGCTAGTCGTTGCTGCACTGGCTGTGTCTCTGCCTAGAACTTTATGGATATGGGCGTAAAGACAGTTTTTATACTTTTTTATTAGTCTGAGACATACACGATACATAATAGCGTAGGCGAAGTATTGGACGTAAAGTGTTAACTGTTGATGGTTTTGACGGATGCAGATTGTATTTACAATTCTGTTTGAACACAACGGCCATAAGTAATAACCCACAACTGCAATTTTGTTGCAAATCAATACTACTTTGTATTTGTGACTCATTTGGCCACATGCTCTATCCATTTCAGATTCCATTCAACTTCATTGGAACATGTTGGACACATGTGCAGCATAGGGACCGATTTCGTACCGTCTTCAATTTGGTATATCTACCTACTTGTTTCACATTTTTACTACTACAACTACTTTTTTTAGTTTAAGTTTTAGATGATGCTGTTATAAGCAAAACCAGTAAGTATAAAATAATAAATTATAAATAATACGTAAAACAGTACAACTGTTTCTTCATTTAAAAATATGAAAATTTGGAAGCTTCACCAAGCGCTGACGATGGAAAATACTTACCTACTTGGTGATGATCCTGCAATATGGTCCATGTCAAAAAATTAACATAGGTTATTTTTTTAATAACAAATGTTTCTATAATGTCAAACTGAGAGAAATGGTTAAGTCAAATTGCAATAATATGTCAACGTAAAAAGTTGTGTGACAGGTATATTATTTATTTATTACAATCATTATTACAATAATTATTGTTACAATTAGTTTTTTTCCTTCTGTAAAACCATTTTTATTGACATAGCCTGGTTTGCAATATCACAGCAGTTATTATTGTATTCATTTTAAAAAATTGTGTTTAAAAAAGTTTTATCAGTTATGACAACTGATCTGAAGTGGTCTAATTTAAAATCTAAACGAACAAGTGGATAAGAAGATTATTGAAAATGAAACTAATTATTCAAAACAGAAAATCCGATCGCGTAACATTATGTATCGAGGTCATGACTCATGACATACTTTTTTAGAATTATTTATGAACAATTATAATCGATGTCCAAATTGCACTATTATTGTATATACTAATATTATAAAGAGGAAAGATTTAATTTTTTGTTTGTTTGTTTGAAATGAATAGACTCCGAAACTACTGGACCGATTTCAAAATTTCTTTCACATTTAGAATGATCCATTATCCCCGAGTTACATAGGCTTTATTTCATAAAAATCAGTGCAGTAGAAGCCAAGCTACGCAGGCGAAGCTGCGTTAAACTGCTAGTAATACATAATTTATTTACAAGTTTCTAAAATCATTTCGAACACTGGAACTTTAAAGTCGCCATTTTAAATGACATATTTACAAAAACCTTAAGTAAATAAATATATATTTAAGTATGGATTTCCGCACAGTAAAAAAACGCCTTCTTCTACCAATTACAAGAATAAGCTCGGTCCACAGAAAATGGCCGAAATTTAATCAAAATCATCATCTACATGACCACCTTGGAATTGTGACCCACCTTTCAAAGAACGAATCGTCAAAATCCAGTAATCGAGTAACAAACATAAAAAACTTACGGACGAATTGATCAGACGAAATCAGGAGGACCTTCCTCCTGATTTTGATGATGCTTTGTTTAAACGACAGATCATGATTCTGAGGTGGTTCCGTGTTAATTTTATCATGAAACTAAGCATAACCCAAAAACTGCTGATAAAATGTATGTGGGACCATCTCGAAATTATAAGCTATCTTTCAAGGACATAATTTTCAAATCCCGACATGTTAATGACATAATAATTAGAGTCTGGCATTTGCAGTTTTACTACGCTTTAATGATTTTATATGGAATTAAGTACATAAATAATTATCATGCAGTAATTTCCTACGGTTATGCATTATTAAAGTAGCCCTGAATAATAATAAAGCTATAACTTTTGGCCACTCGTTCACCTTTCGCTTGCTATCAATTAATTTGACATTGCTTAAGACAGTCGCTGCATATTTTAAGTATACATAATTTGTATGAGTTTCCGTATATATAGATTATCTACTACTGTACAATATAATTCTACAAAGCGTTGGATAATGTATTTGACATTTAAAAAAAATGGCGTAGAAATTGATTGGTTAGTTAACATTTTTAATAGTATGGAGTAGAAATTTATTGATTTACATTTAGAATGCTGATTTATAACAATTAATTGTTTTAGAAATAATTAAACACAGTTGTGCACAATTCTAACAAAGGTCACAAAAATGGTATCTCAGTAGGGTTACTCTTGGAGCTGGAAGTATGCAATATAGGAAATTGGAATCGAGTTTGACATTTTAGGTATTCTAGAACACAGTACTGGTGAATTATTAACATTTCTAATAGTAAACAATATAATATTTTATCGGATTCGTTGAATTTATTTCTAACTAAATGTTAATGATCCGCTAGTACTGTGTTTAAAAGTAACTAAAATAAAATATACGATTCGCATGAGATCGAGATTCAAGAGTAACCCTACTGAACAAAATGGCTGTTATCTGTACCTATGTCATTAAATCGGTTATTTCATTATTTACCACATTAATAATGTTTAAAAATGCAAGAAACAACAATACAACACGATGAGGAAAACTGATATTTTCGTTAGCTTACTAAAAATATGCAGTAATAAATTCAACATTATATTCATGTTTCTTCTGTTGTAATGTTGTATTCTGTTGTTAATTATACAACATTCGTTGCCAGTAACATGTTGCCATGTGTGTGTTACAAACACATGTAAAAATAAATGTCAAAGTTTAAATATCAAAAGCTGCGATTTATCTGGCATTAAAAGACAACCTTAATGCAGTAAAGAAAGTAAAAAAAAAAGAAAAGACTAGTCTGACGCTGACCAACATTTACAATTTTCAAGTGGCGTAACGTTTTAGGATTTCCAGATAAGAAATTCACGCCGCCTAGAGACAAAAATGTGGTTGCCAACCTGAGGCCGGGATGTTAGGCCTCGAGCAAAGGTAAGTTTACCGGCTACCTTATCCTCCGAATCGGAACACGTCAACGCCAAGCACTGACGTCATGGAATGCAGGAATACGTAAATCGGTGGTACCAATCCGGGCGAGTCGAAAACTCTACCACTTAGTCAGATGTCACGGTGTTAGTGACGGTAAGTCTATGCTCACCTTTTAATGAGCTGCCTAACAGATAGGCAAATAGAAAAATTCGAAGTGACTATTTAAAATTCTACAAATTGTTTATGTAAATTATTTTTATTTTACACAATGAATGTATAAAATATCAATTGTAAATAGTTGACCTTTGACGTACGACAATTTTGGCCAATATGAATCACCATCACTGTGACAGGCCTCAATTAGCGTCCAACCAGTCCACGTAGTCCTGTCGACACTGATTATAGCCTGCTTATGATTTATAAAGGTCAAATTTGTGGAATAACGTAAAGAAACATATTCTAGTTATAACATGGAAAGCGATTCGAATAACTACCTACATAAAAACCTAAACAGTGCTGCACATGCAAAAGTTTTTTAATTTTCAAACCACTGGCAGGTGGGTTAGTTTGCTTTATTATATAATAATAAATAATGAAGAAGCCATAAATATAACTGGAGTAGCTTTTTTAAATAGGTTTTAAAAACATCACATGTTTTTGATAAAATGTAACTGGTCGTTGCTTTCTGTTTTAGGAACATTAGGTGGGAAAAATGTTTATCTAGTTCGTAAAAATTTTTGTTTATGTTTATTACTTTGTACACTTTGAGAGAGATAGGGGTAGAGAAAGAATGAGAGGGGGGAGGAGGTAAGATCTCTCTCTACACAAAATTTTTCGGTATTTAAAAAAATACTCATTTTGAGGTCCTAGACATAACTAAGCGGTAAAAAAACTTCTAAACACTGTTTTATTCAAGTTAAAGCTTTATAGGCTATTTTTAAGCTAGGTATGACAATCGAAAGCTTCTATTTGATATACCATTATAAGTAAGTTTAACAAAAATATTCTATTCGCCATTTCGTTGCAACCGCTATTTTAGATTAACAAACATAATACATACAATACACGTCAGATTATTTTTCTATAACAATCGAAAACTTGAAACACATGTAATGTAAGTTTTACAATACTTATTCAAGCCGCCATTTTGTAGCAGCGACCATTTTAGATACCTAACAATACTGATAATTGCATTGTCATCGGAACTAAAGACACCTTAGTATTACCACTTATTCTGTGCTTTAAATTCAGTTTTAGGATTCCTTCACCAAAAACCTTCAAAACGAGCAGATCGAGTCAAATAAAAGCTTGTAATGATTAAGGTCCCATACTTAGTCAGCCAGAAGAGCCAATCGCCGCACTCCCCCGTTCCATGATTACTATGAAATATTGCGCTCTAAAGTAAATGTCTTAAGCGACAAATCACAATTTTTGACACTATAAAAGTAATTTGAAAAAAAGTATAAAAACTGAAACACTTATCTTTAAGGTATAGTACTTAAAAAAATTGATAGAAGAAGGCGTTACTTTGCGGAAATCCATACTTAAATCTAAATAAAATTATTTAATTTGCAAATTTTCCGCTAAAAAATGTGTATACGTATTATGGAGTAACAAAACAGACAAAATAGTGCGCTAAGAATGAATTGGACTTACCGGAAGCTAAAACTCCCAAATATATCCAGCTCCACACAATACACACCACTAAACTGTTTAATTAGCACCAACAATACACATACTACTACAAACTCAACGTACGTTTCGCTTCGTAACCGAAGCATCATCAGGAGAAATCGACTGCACTCCACGAAGGTCGAGCAGATACTAGCGCGCGCGCATGCGACTCGCTCTACTTATAGGGTTTCGCGAGTTCGCGTGCGGGTGTGCGTTAGTGAGTACGCATGGTGGGGGTAGCACCGTTGTTGTTAAACATGTGTAGCAGGGGTGAATTTGTCAAATTTGTTTGTTCGTTTAACAGTGTAATTGAGTCTTCGTTACTACATTTAATAATTTCTAATTGTTCTAGTATATTTAATTTTAATCCTTTATTGCAAGAATGGACTAATTCGAAAGTATGATCTGCTGCCAATGTATGTCCAGTGTCTATAAGATGTTTTGCAAAATGCGATTTATCTGGACGAATGTTTTTGACAGCTGATATGTGTTCTTTGTAACGAGACTCAAAACTGCGACCTACGACGACCTACGACGAGTATAGTACTTATCTATGTTTATGTTAAATCTGGTGTCGATATTTTCATAATTGAAGTAGACAGTTGGGTTTTGCTTTCAAAAAAGGGATAACTTTTTGATTTTTTTCTATCGAGCAAAGTGATATGAATCGTATTTTGGAAACACTTAGTCTTATAGAGCATATTCATGTTAATCTTGTGTATTTTTGTCGCCAAGATCCATGATTGCTTTGTATAAAAAAAAACAATATACTGCTGACGTATTTTAGCATACATGGTTTGGTTTGTTTGTTTGGTTTGTTCCTCCGTTTGGTTTGTAAAAAATTTGCTTGAAATATTTAAGGACTAAAATATTTAAGTAGGAGTAAAATTACGTTGTTTTTATAGCCTGTGTCACATCGTAATAAAGACCAGTACCAGGTTGAGCCTTGGAGTAATTTTCTCCGTCTTCACTACATAGTATAAGACAAAATCGCATGTCCCTTTGTATGCTTTAATGCCTTTAAATCTTTAAAACTACGCAACGGTATTTGATGAGGTTTTTTTTAATAACTAAAGTCGTTGAAGAGGAAGGTTTATATGTAAATTTTTGTAACCGTGCGAAGCCGGGCGGGCCGCTAGTTAGTAAGACTATTGAAGTTTCTTTATAAGGCTACATCTAAAATATGATAACCCTAAAACCACATTGTACATGTAGCTTGGGATTACATACTCGAGCACCTCTTATCAATGTGTTAATAAGTGTCAATATTAGCCTAATTAATTCAAGTCACCTATCCGTGTGGACAACTTCTTTGATGGCGACATGAGATGCACTTCCCAGAAGGTTAACGGGTAGTTATAATGACGTCAACGTACGTTCGTCCGTTGTATCTTTTGAAACGTGTTAGTTATTTTATGGCTTTTGGCTTCTTCTGTGTGCAGATATCACCAATGTCTACTTGTTGAGTTAAGAGTATTATAGTTTTTGTGTTGAGTAAATCACGATTCAGTAAATAATTACATAAACACAGAAATCTTGGATACTGTACGTAGTTCACAGATTACATATATAGATACAACTTAAATATGTCTTCTTCTTTTTCTTTTATGGCTTTTACAACTTCCATGCGTAGTTTGTTTTCGACAATGTCTACGTGTTGGATAAATCACGGAAATACGTCTTAGTCCAAGCAGTTATTTTACTTTTGACAGCTGTCAAAATAATATTGGTACTATAGTTGTCTCTTTCATTCGTATTACGATTAATGCATGAAGAAATGGTCATCTGTTTTTTATCCGTTGTTTAGTTATATAAATAGTATAGTTTTCTCAATCTATCTAACTTACGGATACTTACCCGATTTTCCAAAACTAAGGAGGATAACGTATTTACCAATTGATGTTTATATTTCTCTTTCTTTGTGTCACTTTAATAGACATCAAATGCGTAGGTCGATTTTATTAATTATTCATAATTGATGTTTTAATCTTGCTACAGTTACTGGCACGTTCAAGACTGTAATCAAATGTCAAAATTTAAAACGCTGGCCACAAGTCACTCCATTGTTAAGAGAAAAAAGACAAGGAAAAAAGGACAAAGCAAAAAGTGGATTTCAACCATAGCTATCGTCATCTCCTAAGAAAAGATGGTGTCTATGTTTGAATTCGGGTTTTCAACTATGTGCATTTTTACCAAAATAAGTCGATCGATTTAGCCATGAAAGCGTAACAGACGGACAGAGATTTTCGCATTTTGTATCTATGACAATTTAATATTAAGTTGACATCAATTTACTGAAGTCGGTATTATTATTAAATTTAATAAAAATAACACCAAAATCGGTGCATTCGTTTAGAAGTTATGATCCCACCGACACGTCGTTCACCTCTTTTCCGTCCGAGATTTTTATAAAGTTTAGACAATATAATATGTCGGAATCGGCACCATTAAGTTAGTTCTAATTATCACTGGCGACGTTTCAATGAAGTTCTAAAAAGCTATTCTTCCTTCGTTGGAATACCTGCTATTCCATGAAATATGCATGAAACCCGGAGGGAGGTCGCGGATAGCTAGCTGGGAGGTCGCGGATAGCTAGCTAGATCCATCCTAGATTTCTTCGGGATGGATGCATCATTAGATACATGCTAATTACCAACTATATTCATTAAATTCTACATTTTTTAACCCCCGAAAATGAGGGGTGCTATAACTTTGACGAGTCCTTGTCTGTGTGTCTTTGTCGCATCATAACTCCTAAATGAATAAACCGACTTCGATGTGGATTATTTTGCTTGAAATCTGAGGTGATTGAGATGGCTACATATCATGTAATTGAAGTTTTTTATTTTAGTATTATACTCTAAGCTCCCTGTAAATATACTTGTGTCGGGCATTGATAAGGGTCTGAACAGAAAGTTTTAAGATCCGTATTTTGGAAAGACGGATAGACCTTAGGAAGTTACAGTCCTTAACATGTGAATATTATAATGCAAGCTCAATAAAACTGTAAAAACTGAATTCAATTTCAATAGAACTATGTGTGTGTACATAAAAATTGAGTATTTTCTCGATTTTTTTGTAAGATTCCATCATCAGATCCAGACTGGGTGGCAATAGGGCCTCGATAGTACGCCTTTCCTAATAAAACATTTTATAAAATCGATAGAGATAAACATACTCAAATAATCAAAAACCGACTACAACTTGGTATTTCATTAGGTACCCCGTCACGAGATGATAATTCTTTTTTCAAAAAATAGTAAATGATTTCAATATGGTTCCACAAAAATTTTATCAACACCCTATTAGTAGTTTTGATTTATATTTAACAAGCAGCTTGTCCCAGCTTCACGCGGTTGAACAAACTTGTATGTTATTATTATTTTTTTTCAAACCTTCCTCTTGAATCACTCTATTAAACAAACTGCATCAACATTCAATGCGTAGTTTTAAAAATCTAAGCATATTTAGAGACAAACAGCGAAAAGCAACTTTGTCTTATACTCCTACATAAGTAATAATGCAAAAATAGATTTTTTTATTCATTATTAACCTCAAAAACCAAAAGTCGGATTATGATAAAATCAATGTGGGACCACCTCGAAATCATGAAATACTTAATAAAAGAACCTTAAAAGTCAGTAGGCTATCAGCCGAGAAATCGCCTAATAAACGACGGGTTGCACTCCGGGAGTGCCGGCAGAAGTGAAAACTTGAATATTAACGTTGTACATTTATGATATTTGGAATAGTTAGGGAATAATTTTGCACGAATTGCTTTAATTATCAGTATGAAAATACTATCATTTATGTGGTAGAATACAATATTCATTTATTGCGCCATCGTACACAAACATGACAACACGAACGTTCGCGCAAGCATCCTGCGCCGTCTTACGAATTTTCGATATGACGATCTGAAGCGAGTTTTTTAGAATTTTTTACCCATTTCAAAAAAAGTGCGCAACGCCGCCAAAGAAGTTTTCGTTTCAAAAACAGTCGAACCTTTTTATTACCTCCCCTTTTTGCAAGTCGGATAACATAAAGTAAACTTGGTTCTGATAAGTGGATTGTAAGTATATCAAAATCAGTTGGCTGTTAGCCGAGTAACAGCGTAACAAACATAATCATATAAAAAACAGTTTACCTCCCTATTCCGATCGGATAAAATAAGGTAAACTTGGTTCTGATAAGTGGACTGTATATTACGTCCCTAATCATAGGTACCGAATCAGTTCATTTCAATTAAATTTAGTCACGCCTCAGACTTATTTTTCTAATATGAATGATATACTGTGTACTTCTCAGAAGGGTTTATAGCCGCCATGATTCATGCGCGATGATCTGATACTGGCACGATTATACGTTCCCAGGAACTTGTCTTTACTCTTTGACCGTATCCGCGGAAACGCTTACTTATCACGTAGTTTTAAGTTTTTATATTCTATCAACGAAAGATATACGTTCACAAAAGCTTTACAGATGTGTCAGATTGTCGATTAGTGCGCGGTTTGAAATAATGTCCGGACACACTGTACAAATGCACAAGTGTGTGGAGGCTTTATAATTCTTAACAACTTATAGCGTTACTTTCAAGCTTTTGTTATAAATATTACCTTGGATATTACTACCAAAAAATATACGATTGATTCATAAAGCCACTCCCTCACAAATGCGCTGCTAAGATTGTGTTAAGTGTCTAGCAAACGCAATCTTAGCAGCGCATCATTGTAACAAAAACGCGTTGTAACAAAAGAGCGTGGTTGTAACAAAAATTGTAAGTCCACTGGACAAACGCACTTGTGTGGAGGCCTTAGGCTTCGTTCAGACGACTCGCGCACGACTCGCGCACGCCACGCTCGCCATCACCCGCGTCGAACATGCTTTGATTTTTTCGACATCATTTGAGACCT
>NJDD01000736.1:139455-167985 GCA_002245505.1 Calephelis nemesis
CGCAATCTTAGCAGCGCATCATTGTAACAAAAACGCGTTGTAACAAAAGAGCGTGGTTGTAACAAAAATTGTAAGTCCACTGGAAAAACGCACTTGTGTGGAGGCCTTAGGCTGCGTTCAGACGACACGCGCACGCCACGCTCGCCATCACCCGCGTCGAACACGCTTTGATTTTTTTCGACATCATTTGAGACCTATTGTTACACCAATACTTTCAAATTGCATTAACCAAATCAATCCGCTCACGCTACGCGCCCGCCCAGCGCCCGCTAAGCGCTTGATACACGCACACCTCGCGCAAGCGCAGCACACGCCTTGCGCCTGCGCTTCAGCTAGTGTTGTATTGACTGTCAATAGTAGTAAAAGCGGGTACGAGGCGTCCGCAACGCATTACGTGTGCTGAGCACGGGCCTAGGGCGGGCTTAACACGTGTGCGTGCTCGGCGCGGATCATCTGAAGACGCCCTTATGATTCTTAACATGTCAAGAAACTAATTTCAAGTTTTATTATTTAATATTTCTAACGTAATGTTGTTTTTCTTCGTTCTTTGGTTTTTCGACGTTCTGATTTGTAAAGCTTTTAAATATAACTTGTCAGTAGTAATTTTAGCCGCAAATTCTAAAATGTCATCGGTAAACATTTCTCACACGTTTCAGTTTTTAATTATGCGTGAGATTTGAATGATATAATTGTAAAAACGCCCAGAATGGTATTCCCAGAAAAGTTAATAGTTTTTATTTTCCATGATTCTGTCAAGACGGTTTGATACCAGCGCCATTACAGAGAATTACCGGTAACTTTGCTTTAACAGTATTCACGGAAACCCTCAACTTGTCACATAACGGATATATCTTAAAAGCGGCTCCACACATGGCTATTGGGCTATTTGCACTTGCGTATTTGCTGCATTTGACAAATAACTTTCATGCGCGGAGTGTATATTTGCCGTAATGACTACCCAGTATTTGGCTATTTGACGAATACATCAAGCAACAAATACGGCTTACCGAAAGTCTGTCGGTTTTTCAATGCATATCAAAGGATATATTCCATAGACTATATTAATACAGGCCACACACGTTTATTTACGCATAGCATATAACAGCAACATAGCCTTTGATTAAGTACAGCAAAATTATATTTTGCTGTACGAAAAAAAAGAAAGAATTATTTGGTAATTTCCTCTATATGTGGACGGTCGTATTGCCTATTTAGCGGTAACTCAAATATTTTGACAAATACGACAAACATTGTTAGTCAGAACTACATAAATAGCCATTTGTGGAGCCAGCATAAGATTCATCAAAACATAGACACGTAGTCAAATTTAACTAACTAAATAATCAAAGAGCAAACTGTTAATCCAGCTAACTTGCGTACATTAAATTATCTTTAACTGTAGTTTAGCGTGCGATAGTTGCCTACATAATGTTGCACCTACCGACGCAATAATCAATTATATTTCTCAACATTTAGAACGTAATTTCGCTAAAACGCATTTGTGTGGGACAGCCTTAACACTCGAACTGACCAATTTCCACAATAATGCATATATAATAAATGCGACGGAAAATTACAAATAAATTATTATTAATCAAACAACAGACACGTACTAATGGTCTGTCTGATCATTAGAGCTATTTTAAAATGCCCTTAATTATAGTTAAATAAATAAATGGACATATATTCGTACATAGAAATAATTTTGAAGCGTTATGCCCCATGGTTAAGTGGTCCGGAGTTGACGTTGACTACATGAGGTTCGTGGTCGGTCAACTTAAAATGATGACCTGGGAATTGACAAGTGGTCATCAGATCACAGATGCCTTAATTTAGTACCTTTCTTTAGTGCATGGATTAAGTACCTTCTGTAATCGTGGGTTGGTTGTACTTTCACCTATCTCTTAAGGGATACGAACTACTTTCTTACTTACTTTTGAAGGTCTTAGGTCGTTGGATGTACGAAACGTCTCGTCCGGATTGGAACCACCTTATTTTTACCGCCTATTACAGTTAAAATTAAAGTCTGACGCTGTTATTGTTACAAACGCTTTTATAAATATCAAGACCTAATCAAGTGTTTCCTATAACACCTTTACTAATCTGTATATAGATATAAACACTTATGTAAGTCCTTTACAATACAAATATGGAAGAGTATGGTTATGCCTAGTAGTCAAAATACGTACCTACATTCCATTGAAGCCATGGGGTTTCAAAGTTATTTTTAATATCAATCGAATTTCAATAACTACGTAGTTCACAAATAATATAATTAGGTAATCTCATGGTATCGGTTAGTACTAGCAAAAAATGAACACGCCCATGGAATTTTAAAAATATCGCAGAAACAAACAACTACAACACTGCGAATACCCCTACGGGTCTCGTCGACGACCATGTTTTAGAGTGTGCCGGCTTTGAAAGTTTGGAAGTAGTTTCCCTACTTCATATTTGTACTGTGGTAAGTAAAGGTCTCTCATAAAACGTGACACTGATAAAGAAATATTTTAAAATCTTATTGAACGTGACGTTACGTCGCACGTGTGTAGGACAGCCTTATTGGACACAATATTGTATGTATAATAAATGCGTCAGAAAATTACAGATAAAATATTAAACGAACGTCGGCCACATTAACTAATGGTCTGACGCAGGAATCGTTAGAGTCATTTAAAAATTTAAGCCCTCAATTACCGCTGGTCGAATGTATCTGAATAAATAAATGGACATACTGGTTTTTCCTGTACATTGAAGTATTGATATCGTTACTAAGCGGTTACCGTCATATTCTGGTTCGGTGGGTAGTGTACCTTAACCAGACCAGCGAGGCTACTCAGTCTCTTTTTAGTCATGGTCTGTGTAAAGTGTACATCAAATAGCTGTCAAATGACGTGTTTTATATTTGCTATCTCTTGTGACTAACGGAAATACAATGGAGATAGCAAATACAAAACACGTCATTTGACAGCTATTTGATGTACACTTTACACAGACCATGACTAAAAAGAGACTGAGTAGTCCACCAAACTAGACCTCTCTAGGAAAACTTAATATCTCAGTCTTGAGATGGCAATGGATTACTATCATTGTTTTACATACATACATATCTTCACGCTAAGTTTAATATGAAATAGGCAGAAAACATCAAGATCTTGTCACGATCGTTGTAGAACTGCCTAGGTTCCTCCACATTAATAACCCTTTCTAAACAAACACGCCGGTTTCTGAGGCTCTAACGTTTGTTCAAACAGAGACAAAGCAAACTTCTCTCCTGATGGTAAGAGACAACCGTGGCCCTGAGACGTCTTTCAGGAAAAGGCGCGGACGCGCTACAGCCCTGGCCCTGGGTTTCAATTAATAAAAAAGGGGCGTCTATAAGTTAGGCTTCGGTATTTTTCGTGTAGAAGTTGGAACTACATCTAGGAGATAGTAGTACTAAAACCGCCACTGCCATGGCCTATAGACACTATAAATGTTCAAGTGCGTCTCTGTCCTATGGTCAGGATGTGATACTTAATGTCCGAGTTTACTGGCTACCATCTAGACAAAAACATGAGAATGACAATGGTGGTGATGCTGCTGTTCACAAACTAAACTTATTTTAGACGCATGCCATCTTTATCAAAAGTAACATTTTAGACATGTCAGATTAGTCCGGACATGTCAAATGCGTTGTTTTTAATTAACGTTTTCAGGTTAAATAAATTAAACTGTAGAAAAGTCGTGTACAGATTAATATGACAGCACTAAAAGTGTTTTGTCTCTTTCTATTACTTTCGTTAAAAGAAGATAGCGATAAATTTAATCAAAAATTAGTTCACTACATAATACACACACACACACGCACGCACGCACGCACGCACGCACGCACGCACGCACGCACACACACACACACACACACACACACACACACACACACACAAAATACTGCCACACTCATATTTTATGGACACCCTCTGTGACGTCACTTTTCAATCGCTTATGTTTTACCTTCTGAGAAGTGCACCACATGTAGCCATGAAAGAAGCTGTCATACTGATACGTGACCAGAATTAATCAGGCCAATATTGACACTTATTAACAAACTAATAAGCGTTGCTTGACTACATACATATTATATTATTTACTAATTGTATCCGCATAAAACCAGTACACTTGTAGATTTTGAGCAAGTTTTCAACCCATAAAAAACATAAGTCCTCAATTCGACGTGTATATATTTTTAACAGACTTCAAAGCGCAATCAATTCCTTAGATTTTGTATGATAGTTACACGATTACATCCCCAATAACGAATGGATTCTGGTGGTTCTTTTTTCGAAACGTCATGATTCATAGGTGGATGTAAATTTGAAGATGTACCTAACTAGTTTTTGCAAGTTTGTATTTTTGCATGCTTATTTATATGTGCAATTTCAATTATGATCTAAGATCCGAATCCAAGTCGATCTTCAACGAGGATAACTGCAAATAGAATAAAAGAAAATATAATAAAAAAATATCCTGACCTTAAATTTATGATTTGCAGAAGTTAGAGTTGTTGTTTACCGGGGTTGCTAGGTATAAGCAGGTAAGTTATCTTCGCTAGGTTATATATAAAAATATATATTAACAAATGGGCTGTTTTATGGTAAAACCGTTGATAAACGGTTGTCTGCGAAAAAAATTGAAAAATGAATTTTAAAAAATATAAGTTACCTATTCTGTCCAGATTTTGTAATAAATAACATTAAATATTTTAATGTATTTTCTAATAGGTTTACGAAATTTTGTCAAAAAACATGTTTTTTTCTATTATCCGCTCGGCATACTTAAAACAAAATCTATGGACCATTCCACATACGTCAGTATTTTTCCTTGCGAAATTTGTGTAGATATTTGTTATGGATAAAATTTTGTTTTCATTTTTTGAAATGGAAATAAGGGGTTTCCTAACGTAAGTTACATTTCACATTGATAAAATATGCATTTGCTACATTTTTCATATATTTTGTATTTTTCCTGGACTATTTTTTTTTTAAACAACGTTTCCATATTTTTAAATGAACAAACACTTGTACTGTTTTACGTAAAACAGTACAAGTGTTTCTTTATTTAAAAATATGAATATTCGAAAGTTATACCAACCGCCGACGATAGAAATATACCAACACCTCAAGAAAAAGAATGGTCAAACCATAGATTTAGGTTTCTTAACTCTATGTTTGGTGGCCACCATTTTGTATTTTACCACTCTTGTGGTCTTGCCTAAAATGATCTTACCATACGATGAATTTCATCACCAGAGTGCTAAAAGGGATTAAAAAAAATATAGATTTGCAAACACACACTACCCGTTTTTGCGTTGTGCAATCTGATAAAAATAGATGAAGCCGTAGATAATAGCCCACGATACTGGTCTATATCAAATAGGTTTATTAGATTTGGTGTGAAACAGATGATAGGTGTGAGAACAGATAGTAAATCGAACTAAAGTAGGTCGACATACATATCGTTAACGATATCTCCCAAACTATCGCGATGTGCTCATATTTTATCGTAATAGGTACAAATTGTAGTACCTTTTGGCTGTTACAGTTTTAAAGATAGCTATACTTCGGCAATACACTCCACACATCTTTAGAAATACATTGCCACCATGAAGCTATATTTTACTACTGGAGACTACACTCTACACTCCTAACAAAGATCTCCAAAGTCATCTCCTAATATTGCTCACTCTCTAATTCACTAGCCTCTCTTTCTTTTTTCTTAATTAACAAAGTCAAAATGAAAGAAGCCAACAAATTAGAGAGAGAGAGAAACAGCAATATTTCCAAATCACATACATCAGTAGGCTTACTGTTGAATTTAGATGTCATGCAAACTGGAAATTAGAATCAGAGTCGTTTTAGGCACCTACACAACACAATACCAGTTAGTCAATTATTCAAATTATTCAAATTTAGTTCATAATAAACAATACATTACTTTGTAAGATTCGTTGATTTTTTTTAACTTATTGTTAAAAATCCGCTTGTAGTTAGTACTATGTTCAAGAGACAGATCTGCACCTAAAATGAGATATCCGATTCCAATTTGCAGTTTGCGTGAAATCGAGATTCAAAAGTAAGCCTACTGATGTGATTCGGAAATATTGCTGTCTCTCTCTAATTTATTGGCCTTAGAAGTGGAACATCCAGTACTATATCTTCATGGTTCCTTTAATTGGATGGTACATCTGATATGTCATTGTAGGTCTGTTATATACATATGAAATTTCGTTACGGAATTTAGTTTCGAACTCAGCAAATTCATACAAGTCTAAACACCTAACTACCACATTCAGATTAGTATTTTTTCGTACGGTTATGTTAAATTGCTATGCCATATTTTTTTTTGTTTCGTTTTGATTTTTCAAATGGGATTCCGTAAAAAAATAAACAATGTACGTGGAGACATTAATTGTAGTTTGTTTCGTAATTTCATTGTGTTTTTACAAGTTTTATTTTAATTTTTTTTTGCTAGTTTGGTAGATGGGGATACTTTAACCGATGGATGTAAGAGAACACTTTAGTACCGACAGCAATACATTATAATCAGCATTCAATACAAAATGGCCACCGCAACAAAATGGCGGAATACCTAAATCTTTTTCTTCAACCCACCCAATATTAAACGAAAGTGCTTAAAAAGAAGTGATTACTGATTGCAGGCATCTTAATTCATTTTAATTATTATGAAAAACCAATGGTGATGACAGACGTTGGCAGGAAAAGGTATGGCGGTCGTAAAAACCCGAATGATTTGTAGAACTCTACCACCTAGCGTTGTAGAGTAGCAAGCAATGGGGTCGTCACAAACCTTGGCCTGTAAATGAGGTAACTTGTAGTTTTGTAGTATTCGTACTAAGTTTGTTTAATAAAACGGCTCCTTTTTCGATTCAAATTTTGAAAGTACCAGATATTTAGGACATTGAACCACGTATTATACAAAAATAAATTTTAGTGACTAAATTCGTTCAACTTTTACCGGATTTTGGTGCATTTAATATTGAAAATGGTCTTAGCCAACGTCGGCCCAAATGAGGCGTACGTAATCGCCCCGACCCAAAACGACCAAAAATGACCAGATGAAAGATAACAAATGAATGTATAACGAGTCCTCCCACACTGATCGTAAGGGCCAAAACACAACGGCGTTGCGGCACCCCGCTGCTAAAATCGACGGTTTGCGTTGCGGCGTCATAGACGTGTCTCTGCTATGGACCATCGTGATAACTTATTCCTTATGTTTTATTAAAAAGATTTTACTTTGTTTTAAATCGATAAATAGTGAAGCGCCGCTACAATCGGCAGTGATGCTACTGCTGATTCTAGCGGCGCGGCGCCGCAACGCAGTTGTGTTTCGACCCTTAAGGCCCATGCGTGACCCTACGGAATAAAAATAGCCAATTATAACAATTAAACTCAGTATTCATCTGGCGTTGGTACAGTCAGTACCCGAAATTAAATAACCAGTTTTATATAAATTTACAAAAGTTAGCCTTCTGCTTGGACCGTTTTATTATCGGGATAAAAAATAGCCTGTGGTAGTAATTCTGAGCACTAACTTATTTTAGGTATATGCTATGCTATCTTTTTCCAATTAAATAAAAATAAAAGAGATGGAACGTTTAAAACATGTCAGATTACGTCCAGACATTAATTCAACTTATGCCTTTCTTAATCAACGGCTTCCCAGGACTAGATTAAGTTCCGCTACATACATTCGGAATTCCTTTAGGGAATCCCGTACGGAATTTCATATCTAATATAACCCATACAAATCAATGGATACACACGATCAGAAATGTTCTGTACGGAATTTCTCTGTTTCGAAATTCTGCAAACGGGCCAGTGCGTTCAGAATCACGTATCGAAAAAAAAGACGGTTCGCACTCCGGGAGTGCCGACAGAAGTGAAAACTTGAATATTAACGTTATGCATTTTTGATATTTTGGAATGGCTAGGGAATAATTTTGCACGAATTGCTTTAATTATCAGTATGAAAGTACTATCATTTATGCACAAATATTATTTTCATATCAATAACCTGCGTTTGGCTTGACAAAAACTCGCTAAAGTAAGACCACGTGACGGCTAGGAACGTCGTCGAATTATCTGTACATCGAACATTGCTCGTCTACACGTAAATTTTATTTTCAAGATGGAACAAACAGAGCAATGTCTGTTGATATTAAACGTATCTGCTATCATGTTGTCTTGTCAGAATGTAATGGTAGGTATATTGCGGCGTATTATCTATTGCGAATCCTATACTCTTCGAAAATATCTAAGCAATACAAAAACAGTAGTGAATCTACGTTTTATTTTAGATCTCGCGGCGTCTTATTGGTGAATGCGCAGTGCGCTGTCTTAAGTCTTAAGTTCTGACGATCTGACGCGAGTTTAGAAGTTTTTACCCATTCCAAAAAAGTGCGGAACGCCGCTAAAGAAGTTTTCACTTCAAAAACATACCAAACGGAACTTTTCCATAGGTTTTGTATGAGTGGTAGACTTGCACAATAAACTTAACGTTCCGGCCACAGGACAGCAACGAGCCCATAACTTCTATAGTTTCTATAGCTATAACTAGCATTCGGAATAGTGAAAAACAGGGATGGATATCTGCAACAAAAACAATAAGTTGTCGATGCAATGCCGCCTGAATACGACAAAGCTTCTTGGAAATATTTTTGGAGGGACGTTATTTTAAAGTTCCTAAAGAATGTTCTTCTTCTTTTATAAAAATGGCTTTCAATCGTTTTTCACGATTATAAAGAATGTTTTGATTTACTGCAAATAAATGAATAACATAGTTTATAATAATATTATAACATAACAATTAAATATACAACGCAGATTTAAAGATTAGTTTGGTATAGTTCAGACTCCTGTGTAATGTACTCTGTGGTTCAAATTAAGGGTTGTCAGCGTTTAAACAGTAGTAGTAGTAAGAAAATCGAAGATGCTAGTCCAAATATCTTTTTAATATCCACTTTGATTTATTTCTTGAATTTGGTGTTACGGTTAAGATTATGTATTTTAACTGACTACAAAAAGGTCAAGGATATCTAGAAAACTGTTTTTTTTTATATTTTTCGTATATTTACTCATCCAATGAACACATTTCGATGGGTATTTAGGAAGGTTTTTGAGTTATTTATCTACCACGACATCATGATCTTAATAGGTACCTACTTAGAATATAGGTACATTTTCAATTGAGAAAGTTACATGAACATTTTGACAGATCTTGATAAAATTTATATAGGACCACCTTCGAATCAAGAACTAGGTCTCTACCGAAAAAAGAATTGGTAAATTGCGACTTGCTAGGTAAAGTATCTACATATTTATTAAATTATATTATTTCATTGTTTTATTAAATTAATGAAATTAGATAGGTACTACAGTATTTTAAATTAGGTATTAAGTAGGTACACCTTGGGTATCTATTCGTAGTTGTTTATATTTTCTAATACTTAAAACAATAATTCCATAATGTTTACCATTAACTGGAAAATTTTCTAATAATCATGAAAAAAAAACATAACTTGTCCTGCATAAAAAGCATTCCAATGATATTAAACCATAATAATAGCCTAAACAACCGGTTTATGTTAGCTAAGTTTGTAGTAAAAACTTATTGCCAGATTAAATGTAATGATTTCTACAAATGAATTCTTGGAAATATGCAAAAGCCTGTAACGTGAATTGTACCCTTTCAAGTTTTTTTTTTAATTAATGCAGACTTGGTATAATTTTTAATGTGTATGTAATACCTTATAGGTATTACATAATTACTTTAGATAATTATTAATTTTGCGCGAAAACACGAGATTATATGTAGGATTTTTGTTTCAAGTTTCTTGCATGTTATTTAACTAAATATATCCTACCTACCTATCTTTATTTAACTAAATCTTCTATACGTGTATTTGTCACATAACTCCTAAAAGGCTAGACCAATTTGGACGAAGTGTTATATCTATATTTAGTCTAAAATATACATATGTATGGACTTATGTACCTATGCGTGGCACTATAAAGAACAAACGTGCTGAATCCGTTTGTCTCGATTTAGGTCCGCCACATACGTATAGTACCTATACATTGTCTACTTTCGGAATTCCTTTATGGAACCCTGTTTTGAAATTTCGAAACGCTATGTCGAACACAGCTAATTCATAGCAATCAATAGACCTGCCACACAACATATTTTTTTCCGTAAGGAATTTTTATCCATTTCGAGATTCCGCAAGCGGACCAGTGCGTTCAGAATCACGTAACGAAAAAAGTCATTCCGAATGCTAGTTCTGTTCCATAGAATTTGTATCGTTGACACGTTTGTCGCCAAGTTAGCATTTTGGCCGTATTTGGCGACATTTTAGATTAAAATATCAATGTAGCTACAAATTTTAGCAAATTTATCAATGATCAGTAATTAATAACATTAACAAAATACACAATTTAACATATATTTTATATTTTAATCATTACCTGTATCAAAAATTAGGTAAATAATAATTATATTCTTAACTAATTATTATAATTTGTTATTTTTTGGTGACACAGTAATAGCGGCATGTTTTATATTAAATGTGTAGGTAGGTAGGTACCTACCTAGTTAACTAGTCAATGACTAACGGTGCGTTTACTGACTTTGTGACAAGCTTTGAATTAGGTACAAATTGAAAAAAAATGTGTGAGATGTTTTTATGTAGGTACGGAATTTCTTTTTACTTTTTTTGTAATAATGAATGTCTGTTTACATTTATTGTTGTTTATTCATTATGAAATGCTAGGATCATACATTTGTTACCTACTAGGTACCTATAGTAGGTAGTACCTAGGTACTATTTAAATTAAGCGCTTCGGCCATATTCGTCAAGCTTTGGAAATCCAAATGTATTTTAAAGATATCTATATAGAGATGGTATTACATAATTAATCATTTCGCTTAAATTTAGATTAGGTCGGCCAATTTATAAATAAAAGTATGAAGTGTAAAAAGAGTAAAAAATGTAAAGCCGAAGCGCGTAATTTAAATAATAGTTGGTATCTAGGTACTATACCTACCTACTTATCGATTTTTCCAATCTGAAATGAAATGAATGCGTTACTATTATTATCGTTATTAGGTAGGTACCTACTTGCAGCAGATAAAATAAGACTTGTCCAATTATTGTTAAACTCACAATGCACACTGTACCTATAAAATGGGTATAAATTTGAATAATAGCATTTGCTGTAAAGGGGAAGCTCATCACATTTACATTTTATGAATCCTACTGTTTGTACATGTGCATTATTTATTATTATTTATAAAGATTGTACACTAAACCTTGTCTGGCGTCTGCATTACGCGTTCCTATGCGAGGCATCGCATGCGTCTATTTCATATTATGTAATAAAAACAAAGCAAATGTTTACTTGTCGCTTATCTCATTAATTCGTCAATGACATAAAAGAGATAAATGAAAAGTATGCGCATCTGTAAAACACGTTCTAACATTCAAAAATTGAAAATATAAACGAATACACAAATGGTAGGTAGGCACTAAATACTGTAATGAATTCACACAGTAATAATTTAGTACTCGTCTGGCAACCCTACTGTGTACAAATTATAATACAATCCAGAATAGCATGCACACACGAAAAGTGTAGTCATGAATTGATGTGTCAAACAATCCGGTTGGGTAATTTAACGGAACATCGAGTTATGGTAATCGCAGCCGAATTTCACGAAGTTTCGAAAGTAGAAACAAATTATGTCAGTGTTTACTGACAAAAGTAATCTCGTGCACTAAACCTCAAATTTATCGACACTGGTCGCTTCCTACTCGGGTCGGGTTATCTGACCGCCCCGACGGGTTCTGCAGGTAAAAATTGTTCGGCTCATCGATTGGTCGGCCGGAGCGATCCTGATCTAGCCGGACAGTATTCGCCTCCGAAGCCCTAATCTCAGTCGACGCATGAATAATTCCCGCGAGGAGCAGTTATCGATCGCACACGTCGACGTTTTTATTTATACGGCGCTTGTGGGCGAGGCGCGTATTAGTAAATAGGCGCAGGCGCGTTCGGACACTCACCGACTTGTAGGACGTTCTCCACACAACCCGCTTCAAGCAGCTTGAGGCCGCGGCAGAAAGCGATGTTGCGGTGGTCGTCGGGCGGCGCTCGCGCCAACGACGAATACATACAAATGTCGCGCTCATCACGCGGAAACGACCAATACACGACGCGACGTTGCACCGGCTCGGGGATGCGTTCGTAACGCTCCTCGATGCGTTGGAACGGGATCGCGGCGGCCACGATCTTCGCTGTGATGTCGAGCAAAGTCGGTGGGGCGCGCGGCCGGCAGCAAGCGCGCGGCGCACACGTAGACATGGCGCTCGCTCCGCCGCTCAGCGCGGACTGACGAGTGACGTCTCTCGCCCCGCGGCCCGCCCCCCGCCGCCTCACCCCGGGGGGATACTCGCCCTCAAACGACACACTTCGATAAATTATTCATTTGCAGGCATAATGTGCAATATATTATTAAACTTGCCATTTTTATTTCGTAACAGACTCGATATTTTATTTATAAAGCAAATTTTGATCTGTGACCTTATACGTGATCTTTCATTACATACAACTGGTTACTAATGGTTACTAATGTTGTGTATTTAAAAGTAATTAGTATTCATGTAGTACAGTTTAAAACGTTTTAAGGTAAACGTGTAGAATAATATCGTAATTTTGTTTCAAGAATGCTGTAAAGAGCAGTAATAATGTGCGCGATGGTGGGTGTGTGATAAAAAGTAATTGAATAAAACCGCTTCTAATCCGTTCTGGCCTCGCCTCCCCGCATTACTCGAACGAAGGGGAAAGGCGAGTGGGGGTGATATTAACAGCTGATGGCGGTGGGGGACGGGGGGCGGAGACGTCAGGTGTCGAGCGCCGCGACTCAGCTGAGATTCGTGGGGCAGCGCTTCAGCGCTAGATTGCCATTGACGTACAATGACCTTTATTTGTTTATATTTTTTTTCATTAGATTTTATGACGACCGACGGAAATGTCGTACAGCTATTGTACCGGTATTGTTCAATTTGTCACACCGGTCCGTTCCTAAAACAGGTACCTACTTACTTTTTCTACCTAGGTAGGTCTATTTTGAAAAAAAATAAAATTTACTTAGCTTACATCCAACCCAATATTAATTGTTTTTAAACCTAATTTATTAGTAATTAGAAGACATTTTCGTGAGTTGCTATAATGGCATCTTTACATGATGGCTCATTAGGTAGGTGGGTATACCCACCTACTTCGACGTTAATCTTAAGAAACATAACTGAATGTAGGTAGGTTGGTACCTACTATAACTAGGTTGGTAACCTACCTTGCCGTCGTGTATGTACCTAATGTAGGTATATGCATGTGCCTAGTTGCGCTTAAAGTTTGAACTCGGTACCTACCTAGGTACCTATTAAATGAAAATTTTGTTGATCCTATTTTCCTAATAGGTACCTACCTAATCTATATCTTCAACCGTCACTTCCGTGAGCCTCAGCACAATAGCAGATACACTTACTTTTAAATCACGAGTTAAATATTTAGACAGTAAAGCAACAACAAGACTAGGTAGGTACCTACTATTCTACTGAATAGGTAGCTTATGTACTAAAAACAACATTTTCTTCGTTTCGGTATTTTTTTTCCTTCATTAGGTACCTATCTAGGTATAACGATATTTTTTATGAGTAATTCATACTAAAACAATGTTTTTCATACTTTTTTGAGTTCATTCACCGCGAAATTGTTCTTTATACCTAGGTAGGTACTTATGTTTATTTAAACTCATAAGAATTTTCAAAGAGATCTAAACGATTTATATTTATAGTTCTAAAACATGTGTTCGAATTAGTTGAATAACACTAAAATTTAAAAATATCAATAACCCACTAATAATAATTTAAATAATAATAAATCAAAAATATCTTTTTGATAAGAACGCCATCTTCATTTCTCAAAACCAACTACGTACTTTATTTCCAAACTGTGTGGTGCGCCATTCTGTGATCTTTTATCGTTATCATCAATTATTTGTTTGTGTGTGTCAAATTTATGGTACCTAGTACGTATAATGTTTTATTTTTTTAATTAATGCACTTTATAAACATTATCATTGAAAATATTAGCGTTTTGCACTTCTCCTAGACATAAACTATAAGTGTGCCAAACTTCATACTCCTCCGTCAGCGCAATTTTCGTAAAAAGGGGTCCAAAGTTTTTGCTTCACGTATTAATATTATATAGGTAGATGATCGCCACTGTGATCTACCGGTAACTCCAATATACTTTATCAATTAAACAATTTTGATTTATGTTTTCAATGGAAATTATATTCATTCTTCAAAATCAAAACAGATCGCTCAAGGAGATACGCCAATGCAAATAAGAATTCTGTATAATATTGTACCTAAGTATGTTGTATTTTGAGTGGGCATGAAGAGTAAATAAATAAATAGTTATAATAATAGTCGCTTATTTTGGTCTAGCATTCTGAAGTCGAATTTGACTCCTTGGGGTCCTGGGTTCGATCACCTGTTCGGGCAACCAAAAAAATAGAAAATGATTGTGTATTTTCAATTTCCTATTAAAATAAAACGTTATTTACAACGGCCCGGGGTTGGACATGTGCCCAGGTGGTGATGGGCTTTGCATCCATCACATTGTGGGACTTAGTTTCTTCGGCTAGCCGTGGGTGCCCTGGTTGTGGTTCTGCCAACATCTTTGGGGATATAGGCGTGAAGATACTTTATTAACTGAAGGTTAATAATTCGCTAGGATTGTGTTCAAAATCTTGAATTCGATTAGGATATATACTCACCTATAATGACATATCCGATTCCAATTCCCAATACTGCATTAATCCAGATTCAAGAGTAAGTTATAATATTAGTAGTTTTAGTGGAATAGTTCTTCCGCCTACTTCTTTTGGTGTACGGACGTGAAACCACTAGTTTACACAGAAAAAGTTTCCATGTTGATTACTATCCTTGAAAGTGAAATGCAACAGTTGTGTAGTCATAGTCATATAGGTATATTTATGGATAACTATTTTTTTAACCGACTCTAAAAATGGAGGGAGTTCTTAATTCGGTTGCACGTTTTTTTTTAATTTCTTTTGTATGTAATGATACACGATTATTCGTCTAATAGCCAACTGATTATAATGGTTAGTTTTTAGAAAAATAGGTCAAGATTCCAAAGTTGTCGTATAATAATTTTATCACTAGCCGATTACTGTTTTTTAAGTTATACTTAATAGTTATTATAATGATGATGGTTACCAATAAAATATTTGGAGACGGTATTTGCAATTTAACTGCCATCAATAAACTTGTACCTTATCCGATGGGACAAAATAAGAATATTTTTTTTATGTTATAGGAAGGCAAACAAGCAGACGGATTTCCTGATGGTAAGAAATTCCCGCCGCCTAGAGACACCAAAGATGGTAATGGTGCGTTGCCAACCTGAGGTCAGAATGTTAGGCCTCGAGCAAAAGTAAGTTTACTGGCTACCTTACCCTCCGAACCGGAACACGTCATGACGTTATGGCGGGAGGAATAGGTAAGGCGGTGGTACCAATCCGGGCGAGTCGCTGCGAAATTCTACCAACCAGTCAGATGTCACGGTGTTAGTGATGATAAGCCTATGCTCGCCTTTTACGAGCTGCCTGGCAAGAAAGGCAGATGGTCTAGTCTGCAAAGGAGCCCGGACCAAAACGGGGAAAATTTTAAGAATTCACACAACCTTACTATCCTGTAGACAGAGACACAGACGCGTATTAAAAGTAATCATCCCTTATTTCAGTCCCCTATTGACTGACCCTGAGACAAGACTATGATAGCTTCGAAATTATTCGTAACCGACAGTGAAAGCTCATGAGTAACATCTGGCGATATGTAAAGTAGGTAATTTAGTAATGGCGACCTCACCTGGTGCTTTGTAATAAATATAGTGATGGAGTAGTAGAATACGTATTTGTTTTACTTACTTTTTTTAGTTTTTAACATGGGCGTTAGCATCTGTCATATTATTTTTGCAAAATAACGAGAATTATTTAAAATCAATAATTTAAAAAACAAAATATTCGGATTTCTTAATAAAAAAATTAGAAGATCTAAATACTTCACTTACACACTTTAACTGGGAAAATTTGTGCTACCACAGTTGGCCAATTTTACTCAACATGTTCGAAATCTAGATAATTAAGAAAAAACTGCAACCATCTTTCCTGATTCGTCGAAAATTCTACTTGTATATGGGGGTTAAGTACTTAATATAAAGCCAATGAAGGAGTTTGCTTTCCTTCGCTAGATATAAGATTTTCGCTAGATAGAACACGACCACTTTGCTTATGCGGTGCTACCTTGAAGAATATGTCAAAAAAATCTGTGGTCGCACCACCAAAATAGAATTGGTGTCTTAGATAAAATACGGAGTTAATTGTTTTGAATTGGCGATTTTTTATATCATACTAGTAAAATTGTTGTTATTTAACAACTGAAAATCTGCACTTACATATAGTATTGTCAGATGATATAGATAAAACTACATACACAAGAAATGAAAAAAAACTATATCTGTCATTTTTAAATTATTTAAAAAAATATTGTTATTTTAAAGAGCGTAATTTTGAGGGTCAAGGGAACGGTTGAACGCGCTTCAATGGAACCAACACTGTCATGTTGATCTTATCGTGGAAGGCCAGGAAAATCAACGAAATATTTAACTTTTGTGTACGTAGATGATTTACTTATGAAATCGAAGTCAATTTTTGAAGTTATATTGCTTTTTAATGGTTAATATTAGGTATATCTGAAATAGAAGGTGCAGCCTTGACTCTGCGTATTAGCAGTAAAATAAGTCTTGGTACTACATAGAATTTATAATTACCATAAAAGGTCAAATTCTCAGATCAATTAACCGTAAGATAGCATCTTGGATGATATTTTTATTGCACATTTTATGTTTTATTTGTATATAAAAGCTTTGGGTAGTGGTTCTCAATCTTTTATAACAACATTGCATTTATAACAGAAGTTTTTTAGATAGGAGTTACTAAAATGCTGTAACATTTTTACCAATATACTACGTATATAATCTTACATAGATTATTTAAGATCTTAAGTTTCTTAAGAAAACTGCTATCTTTCGGGTGTCCTACGTCTATAGTCTTCTTTCTACATACACACAAGATATACTACAAAATTTCTGCATTTGGGTTAGTTTTCCGAGTTCGGACATTATTGTCGGTCTGGTTTATGGAAACATTTGTAAAGTTTATCAAATATCTTGTGTCACTTGAGATAGTACAAGTCAAAATAGTTAGGCTAATTCTGTGGGTTTTCCCTCTTGTTAGTCCAGGACCTCTGTGCAAAAAAGACCACCTGCCTCTCAGCTTGTAGAACAAGCATAATATGTTACACGAGCCAATACAAAAAAGGCCACTAGGATAAGAGTTAGTTCAGCAACTTACAGAGGTAGGGATCCACCATCTTGCCGCCATAGTCATGTTTAAGTTTGGGGATTAGATTAGCCTTTAGACTTGCACAAAAGGCCTAAACTCTACCACAGGAAAGTGTCGCACCTATAACATTTATGGTATCTGTAGGCCACGGATGCTTCTTACTAACAGGAGAGTAGTGTACTTATTAGCTGTGTAATGCCATTAAAATTCACCCCGTGAATTTTTTTTATGTTTTGATTTCCAAAACGTAAAAAAAATATGTATTAATGTTGTAGATACCTTCATCCCTATAATTGTGGTATTCCAAAATCAATTCGAGGAAGAAACAGAAAGCTGAGTATAATCTAAAGATTACTTGATTTTTTAAATATGTAAATGTAACAAATGTGAGATTTATGAATTTGGTCTAGTAATAACAAAATTGGAAGTGATATTTTGTCGATATCAATATTAACAAAAACAAGCTTCTAATTATCTAAACCTACTTTCAAAAAGACAGGTTTAAATGAGGTCATTGCGAATGACCTTGCTCCCGTCGCGTGTAGATATTAGCATGTTTAATTTTCCTATTTATATTCAAATTAATTTATTATTACCAGGGATATTTTTTATAAAATGTACTAACTGATAATTATCTACTTATCGTTTACGATATTGACGACTTTCATAGAACTTCACTTCACTTTCATCCCCCATAAATAGTTCTTTAGGGCTTTACTTTTGTAAAGTAGTGGCCATGGTTTAACACGAGTCTCTAATTATATGAATTTTAAAATTAATTAAAAACCGGTTAAGCAGTGCAAGCATAAATATACAGAACAGATAAACTTTTAAGTTTGTAATATTATAGCTTATTAGTACACTAGCAGTCTTAATAATAAACACGGACTAACGTAGGATTAAAATTAAATTACATACGTACATACATATCCTCACACCAAGTGCCTTACGTGGTAAGCAGAGAGTATCGAGTGACATACATCACGATCCTGACAAAACTTTCGCTTCCATCACATTCGTTACCCGGTTTCGGAGACTTTTGACGCCACACTCGGATAATATCCGAGTGATCTGACCATGGAATGTCAACCTTGTTCTCCCTGGGTACCCACATCCGTCTACATTCGCATTGCATATCTGCTTCGTCAATCTTTTAAACTGTCATTCTTTCTACCATGACTGAACCAGCAGAGCATGCCTTTTCTCATTTTAATACCAATACTTTCTTTCAATAACAATATTTCTCGGATCTCATTTTTACGAATGCTAAGTTTATGTTATAATATGTAACATATTGTAATAAAACTATAGTAAAACGGTGTAACCTTGGGGTATTTTAATCCGGGCTTATTAATAAAATGGTCGGAGTTGTCCGCTACTTCGTACACCCGTTGAAGTGACTATTCGTGATTAGTGATGGAAATGAAAGATTTTCCCGAAGTAAAAGGGGTTCTAAATGTTAGCACTGACTATGAGCTACTCGGTAAAACGTTTAAGTATGCCGTCTTTGCGTTAAAAGTGTACACAAAAACAGTCAAAAACTTCAACAACCTTCATTTTGGGTTCTGTATTCTGCGTATAATTTCAAAATTGAAAATTTTTCAATGAACCCCCTTCAAAATCTATATGTAATGTAGCCAACAATCATCTACATCATGGCAGCTTTCAAGAAAAATCCGTATCGGAATCGGTACATACGTTGAAAAGTTATGATACACAAACAAACACACACACAATAATACACGCATACACAAAGAACACACATTAAACTTACATTACCTCAAGTTTTCCGTTGGGGGTTAATAAATCAACTCATTCAGCGTCAGGGGGTTGAAACAACGCATCACAATTGTGTAGAAATAACGATTTTACCGACAAAGTGATCGACATACACACACAAACAAGTCAAACTTACTAAACAGTAAACACCTTTTTACTTAGAACTGCAAAAACTACGAAACGTACCTACCTAATACTATTGACCTATAACTAACGTGACCATTTATTTTTAAGTCAGAACGGGACACCTGCGGAAGTAGGTATATAATAATAATGAAAGTTTGTAGTGGTATTTTTTTTATTATAGAAGATAGAATAAGAATAACATAAAATAATTAGTGAACGGGGCGTGACTTCTAAGTCGTATTTTTGTATTTATTGGCGGAACAAAGTTTCAAAATATCGGTTCTTGTTTTTAGATAAATGTGGAACTCAGTGCATGATTTTGATTTTTATCTTCGTAATCAACGTAGCTTTCATTACTGCGACATTCAACTGTGTTTTATCACTTGTCCATATTTTGTTCATTTGAGAAAAAACTCTTTCGTCGGGTGCGTTACTTCCACGCAAAACGGAAGACGGGACTATGTCGGCCTCGCTGGGGACACCGGGACAGACACTCTGAAAACGGGACTGTCCCGTTCAGAAAAGGACGTATGGTCACGTTACCTATAACCCTTCAGATACCTTCCACTTCGTTCATCAGGTTTTTGTCATCAAGTCGTTATCAGAAAATATGAACAGATCTAGTTAAGGCAAATTGAAAGAGTCGATGGTTTTACCAGAAGTCATTTCAAGGTCATGTCTCCTATCTTCGAGCTGAACCATAAGATCAGCTCATTTGTAGTTCGTTAGTGGTTTTAATCCCTTATAAATATGTAAAGTGTTTGCGTTATGGCGACAGGAATAGGTAAGGCGTTGGTACCAATCCGGGCGAGTCGCTGCGAAACTCAACCACATAGTCAGATGTCACGGTGTTAGTGACGGTCAGCCTATGCTCGCCTTTTACGAGCTGCCTGGCAAGGAAGGCAGATGATCTATTCTGCAAAGGAGCCCGGACCAACACGTAACTTGTCTAGGAATATTTATTTATTTATAACTAGCTGTTGCTCGTAGCTTCAACCGCATCTTAAACTTATTCTCTTGTGGCAACCCGAGGAGAAAACGAGATAGAAACTACACTATCTCTTTATGTTGTTCAGGATAAACCCTAATGATCGGTACCCAGCGATGCACTTATGACATCGATGGTCTCTAAAAGCCACTGTTGTCTCTTACCATCGGAGTTTCGTATCAGATCAAAGAATTTCTTTATTACATAGTCCACTTGTGGTCTATAGTCCAGAGGAAAGTATATAATTGAAAGATATAAGATATAATTGGAAGATTGACCTTTCAAGGTCATTGCACTGATCAGCTGATCCGTAATTGTAATATTATTGTGTAGTCTGCAGTTCTATATTTGAATAAGTATACATAGCATACCCTTCGCCCGAGACATACATTTCTGAACAATAAAGCGGTTACAGCGCTTTACGTAACATTGTAGTGCTGACAAAGGAAGGGATATACATACTATGGATTTAGTATTCTTTACACAGAAATTTGAATAGCACTATGTAACTTTCGACCAAACTAGTACAATACTTAAAATGAAAATTGACCGACTGACTGAAATAATTGCGCTTAAATTTAGAATGCCCATACTTACGAGTTGACCGAGCAAACGTTTCGGTAATAATATTTTTTAGGGGGATGAAATATAGGTAACATGCCGACCGATGTTGCATATAAAATTTCATCAAAATCGGTTCAGCCGTTTGGAGGACACTGACAAATAAAATGTGACACGTTTTTAATATACGGACATATACTATAGATTGGCAGGTATAGACAGAGCCGGATTTAGGTAAGGGAAATTGGGTTTTTACAACCGAGAGGCCTCCAAACTAGAAACTTTGTTACAAAATTTTCCAAAATCTGACTTGAAAACACCAATAAGCAAACATCTTTTCCTGTAATATTTCTTCCATTGTTTTACCTTCACCTGCAGTAGGTACTCTGTGCAAACGTGGTTATAATATTTTTAAATATTAATAGAAAACTCGACTGAAAAAAATGTTCTTTTCATTTGGAAAAAAAAATGGGTCTCAACTCCCTGCCCCCTCCTCCCTGCCCAAAGGCCCTGAGTCCTCCAGACCTCTAAACGGACTTCGAACGGATGGAACAAAGTTGGCCGTTACAGCTAGCTATACATATTCATAAAACCTGCTAAAATAGGAACCATACTATCAGACCCCTAGACTAGTGTAACGTGATGGACTATCGACGAATAGCGCCTTGCTTTATCATAACTAAGAAACTCGTGCATATCATAATATTGCTAATAAATTTTGTAAGGCGCTGTCTAGTCAGCCGCCCGTATCATTCAATAGTCCAGTCAATTTAAGATATATTTTTTTTAATTTTAAGTTCACTAATGATATATCTACCGTATGGCTAGCTTTCGCACAAAGTGCAATTAATACACCCTCCTCCATATAAATGGTTTTTGCTTTGACTAGATTAGTTACAAGTACGGTTCAGAGAAATATAGGTATACCTAGGTGTAGGCGTTAACCGTCTAAGCCAGGGTTTCCCAAACTATGAGTCGCGACCCACTAGTGGATCGCAAAATAATCTTCAGTGGGCTCTGCCTGTAGAATAACACACCACCCTACTGGTAATAAAATTTATAAATTATTAAAATTATTAAAAAAAAATGTTCCACCTTAGTCATTTATTCGTATTGGCAACAGTTAAATGTCCTAGAGGTGGGTCGTAGCACAAACAACTTTGGGAATCTCTGGTCTAAGCAGAATTTCGGGCTGATCATACTTTTTGCCAAAGTGTGCCTTTTAACAAAATTGGCAGACTTGCATCGTTATACACTTCCCGAGAAGATTGTTTCCGATTTAAAATAAGGCAAATATTGCTGTTTCAGTTTTAGCCCTGATGATGCTATTATATGTGAAACCGGTAGACTATTTATAAAACGAATAAATATGTGATACGTACAACAGTACAAGTGTTTCTTCACTTAAAAATATGAATATTTAAAAGTTTTGCCAAGTGCCTTCGATGAAAAATCCTTAGTGGATATGAGTGTGAAGATACAGTAAATTTCTTATAAAATATCTTATCAAGCACCCCGCAATTTTATACGCAAAAATGTATTTCCTTAATCACTTAATTTTTTATTTGAAATTGTAGAAATAGCTTCCTGTTTTTTTAGTTCATCTAGATTTAAAAGCGGCTTCGTTACCTTTTTAAATTATTTTCTATTTATTATTACGCATGTTTAAATATTGCTCGATCTCCCAACCCTCTACATGTAGGTCTGATGTGACTTGGGTCCTATCCATAAGTTTACTCTAAATATTACCTGCTGGATACTATAGCTATTGATTTTCACACAGTACAGAGGATTTCAGTCCATTTTTCTGCATTAACCTATCTGCAATGTACACGACCTGGGCGTTGTTCCAAGAACAATACCAATATTTAGCTATTTTAGACGATTTCAAAACGATACTGGGCTTTTAGAGATCCGTAAACATCACTACATAGCATAAAACAAAGTCGCTTCCTCTGTCCCTATGTCCCTTTGTATGCTTAAATCTTTAAAACTACGCAACGGATTTTGATGCGGTTTTTTAAAAGATAAAGTGATGGAAGAGGAAGGTTTTTTTATGTATTTCATAACCGTGCGAAGCCGGGGCGGGCTGCTAGTAAAAAATAAAGTCATTTTTAACCCTGCATAAAAACAGGGGTTATGTGATGCGTGGACTAAATGAATGGACCGATTTCGATGCGGAATGTTTTGTTTAAAAGCTGACATGATCGAGATGGTTTTTTACATTATGTATAGGTTTTATCGGTGGTTACTAAAAATGTACACTACCATAACGTCGGTACTTGTTATTGTCCTAATGGAAGTTAAAAAATATATCTATGCAATGAATACTAATAATAAAAAAAAGTATCTTAACGCCCATATCACCGAATATCTAGATAGAGGCACAACCAGGGCACCCACGACTAGACGAAGACACTAAGTCCCACAATGTGATATGTGGGAAGCCTATCGCCAACCGGGCACATTTCCAATCCCGAACAACGTTTTTCTTATTAGAAAATTGGAAAAACCCAATTTTATTTTTGTTGCCCGTCCCGGGGTACGAACCCCGGACCTCAGGTAGTCAAGTCCAACCACTGAACCGCTAGACCACAGAGGCGACAATTTATCAACAAACAATTACGCACAGTAAAACTGGAAAACCGACTCCAATTATTTCTTTAGGTACCAGGTCGCGATTTTTTTCGAAATAAGTATAGCTAATTATTCCGAAATGGTCCCACTTTATCGATATTTTCTAATTGTTTTGAGTTACATTGAATAATCATTCATCATCACCATTATCATTGATAATACCGTCAACATAGACAAACATTTATGTATTAACCCAGGGCTTCCCAAACTGTGCGTCGAGACGTCCTGCGGTGTCGTGGTGCTGTCCCAGGGGCGTCGCTTGTCAACGTGACCGAGTCGAGTGAGTTATCCGAGTCTAGGAACCAGTAACTAAAGCACCCGTCATGAGAAGCTATAAATTATGTAAACAAACATCTTTTACCAAGTATTTTCTTTTACTTCGAGACAACAATAAACTGACCATATTCAATCGAAATAAAAAAATAGACGGGTTATATGAAAGTAACAACCTATTTAATTTAGTCGGATCATATCTAACTACTGACGTTTGAGTGTCTTGGTACGGGGACGCGCCGGTCGCCGGGAATGCAAACCATCAGTTCGTCTTTTGGAAATAAACGCGTCATTCGAGTTTTGAATTTTTCATTGCTTTGTTAAAATCGCGGATTTGGTTGTTATTGTTATTTTTTTTTATCTTTTCGTTATAACTTTGTTATTGTTGTTAGTTTTGTTAATTGTTGCCTTAATTTTAATTTTTTTTATCCATTATTTGTTATTGTGTATTAACGTATAATTTAGCCAGTACCCAGTACATCTAAGGAAATCAATTTGCCACGAAAAACATGTCAAAACATACGTAATTTATTATACATATTTAAATTATTAATTAATTAAATATTAAAAAAAATACTTTTATCTTGGAACCAAATGTTGTTAACTTCCGAACGTTTGTTTACATAATTTATAGCTTCTCATGACGGGTGCTTTAGACTTGTACTTATTATGACTGCTAACTTTTTTTGGTAAACGGGATGCGTGTTAAAGTCAGAGCTGGAGTAAGAAGAGTCATAAAAAATAGTGCTTGTACTATATCAATAGTAAGTATTTGATCCGGAAGAGCCCCCCTCCCTGTCTGACACTGAGTGGGTTAAGGGGCGTTGTTAAAAAATAGCACGACCACAGTGCGTCACAGTACACATAAGTTTGGGAAGTCCTGCATTAGCCACTAATCAGACCATAGTAAAATTATTAATATGGACCACCTCGGAACTATCGCCTATATTTTTAAAAAGAAGACATCAAAATCGATTTATTATTGGCCGAATAACCGCTTGACAAACATGCAAAAACAGTCCAATTGAGAACCTCTTCCTTTTTTAGAGTCGGTTAAAAATAGGTGCAAAAGATGGCTGAAATTCGATAAAAATCGCTTAGTTCCCGAATGAGCTGGCGCGCTGATTGCCCCATGTTTCATTCATATCCGCCAGGGGGTGGGGGAGGGAGGTTTTTCAAATAGTACACTATTAGGGCTGTCACAATTCAACCACCCACATATTTTTTATCGTTGCGATACGGGGATCGTTAATAATTAGACCAACCCACAGACAGTGTCGAGATGTGATGACCCTATCGCGCGCTGTTTGTTTTATAATTAATTAAAAAGTAATTTATGTTACTGGATTGTTCTACAAGCATAGCAAGAACTAAATACTACTAAGATTTTAAAGAGCCTAGATTGGTATCACAGCCTTACTTGTTCCGGCCGCTATAACGTCGATTCTGGCAATTGTCGGGTTTCATTCTTGACTAAGGGCAACCATTAGTCTTAAAGCCGCAAATGTAGGATAATATTAAATCTTATTAATATTATAAATGACTTTTGCATGTTTGTTGTTACTCCTTCACGCAAAAACTGCTGAGCAAATTTTCATGAAGTTTGGCACACACGTAGAGGGTGACTTCGATTAACACATAGAGTAATTTCCATTACAAACAAATGTTCCTGTTGGACCATTAACCATGCGGGCAACGCAGTGAGCAACAGCTAGTATAAAAATTAATATCACTGTAAACACAATAAAAGTTAATATTACTTACATACACTTTTAGCAAAATTTTTGTTCTTTTATAAGGAATAGCTGAATGTTAAATAAATCCACTGTGACAACCCTAAATTTTCGTAAAGGTCCTAAAAAAGTGTGGTCTAGACATTCAATTTTTATTAAAGGTTTTTAGTCATCGGTTTTTTTAGCAGAGAGATGCGTATCGCGCTTTTGAAATGTAAATTCTAAAGGATTGAAGAAATTTCAATCAAATAGTTCAATACAAGCGATATCCTGTGGTTTGGTGACGTGCCCTGTTACTTGGACAGTTTGAAGAAATGTAGCCTAGATTGTAGCTTGCCCTATCATCAAATATCGAAAGCTGGATCAAAACTTATTCGTATTGTACATTATGCTCACCAAATAAAAAAAGAATATTTAGGTTAAAAGTTCAGAAGAATTTAAAGTTCAGTTCTTAAATCTTATTTATTCACAGTTTCTTTAAAAGTGAAGTAAGCGTTTATTTAACGTTAATATTAACGTGTTAATTATAAAGAATATTGTGCGAAAATATTAGAGTTTAGATTAAAAAAGTTTGTGTACGTATATGTAACTGGATGGATGTTGGTGCCTCCTCGGGCACCTTACTTAGGTTGACTTTCTACGATCGAATCGCTCTGTTGCTATCACAACACTACACCGTCGCCGCCGGTCCAGGCGACGAAGACCTCTCTTGCTCCCGGCGCCTAACGCCGAGCGACGAGCCGCCACTATTCCTCCACCTAGTCCACCCAGTAACCAGAACGCAGCACCAAGTCGAGGTGCGGTCTTCCGGGAGACAACCCTTGTTGCTGGCGTTGTAGGGAACAGTCCAATCCATCTAAATAATGATGTCTCGGGCTGAGCACTCTGCTAGGCCCACAAAGCAAAGTGAAGTTGTAAAAACCGCGAGGTTGGCAACACATTAGTCATTCCAAAAAAAAAACTGTTGCTATCCGAGGGCGGTGTCTCCGGAATTGACGTGTGTATAAAAAAGGTAATGAATGCAGACGACGCCAGAAAAGTCTTCAAGGATCTTATGTTTTGGCACTCGATACTCTTTGCCTGCCGCGTAAGGGACTTGGCTTGAAGATATGTATGTATGTATGTGAAATACGTTACAAATACAATTTATTGTCAACTTTGTAACATGACGTACTAGTTTAGACAGTTCTGACGTAGATCCTACATGTTACTCGATCCATGAACAGCCAGACTGTAATTATAAAAATTAGAAATGTTTACAGCACGGATTTTTCAAGACATGTAGGAAAAATGAGGCTTCTGTGAATTATGTGGGGTATCGTGATACGAGTATTTTACATTAATTATAGGCATAAGGTTGGGATATTATTATACAACACCAAAAAGAGGAGATTGTCAGTTTGGATACATGCTTTCTTTTATCAGATATCATTACTAGGCTAATAACATACAGATTTTGATGACTATTTTTTTTGAAAAAGATAGATATAATTTCTTAGTGATCCCATGTTAGTTTTTTCGGAATCGTTAGCTAATCGAAAAAATAACTTTTAAATAGTATGTGGTAATGAAATAATTAGGGTTTGGCTATAGACATCATAGGATCTTGCTCAACATTTTGTAATACCTGTGTGTACATTATGAAGTAGGTTTAGGTAGTGGTCGGTGTTTATTCTGGCCGTCAGCTATATACGCCTCTAAATATCTAGATAGAGTATACTGATATCAATGTTGATCCAGGCAGTATTATTTATTGCGTAGGGTGACCAGGCTGGCTGTACCACGACTCAAGACAACGCGTATGCAGACTGCTGTCAAAAATAGTGTTTTAAAAACATACTTTATACATTACAACATTTACTTCCAACAAACGGATAAAAACGATTCTACTTACTTATTTACTAGCTGTTTACTCGAGATTTCTTTAGAGCAAAACTGATTTTCATAAAAGAAAATATCCCTGATAATAGTATTCTGAGTGTCGATTTTTTAAAAACGATGTAAGAAGTATATATGGATGTACGCTTCGTTCGTCGAGTAGCTAGCGTACACGCCTAACTACATCGACGAACCGCGAGGTTCGGATTCGATTCCCGACGGGGGCAGACGTTTGTATGAAGAACATTTACATGTCTGCATTCCCGGGTCTGGGTATTTATTAAATTTATTCTGGTATCTATTTAAGCATTCCTATGTAATGGTATCGTTGACTGACAGAAGCATATAATTTGCTTACTTTGGGGTTAGATTCAATTTGTGTGACTTGTCCAGGGATATTTATTTATTTATTTATATATCTAAACTCAAACCTTCAACTATATGCATATCATTGATCTTACTTATCTTACTTGGTGTAACGGTTTAGTTGTGAAAGCGTAACAGTCAGAAAGACAGACAAATTTTCTCTTTCTTGAAATTGGTATGCAGTATATACAAAATTTGTGTTTGTGTATTAAATAATATAATTGATTTTACAAAACATACTGCACAATCATGATTTAAATTTAACCTTTAATCTGTGATTCTCGTAATATACAAATATATAATTATTTAAAAAAGTCTGTGATGTCCTAAAAGTTACTTAATTACTGGCGACACTTGTTGCAAACGACGTATGCTCCAATTCTATTTCAGTTTCTCCGGCAGAATGCTTTCCCTGCGGTTTGCTCTTAGAAAATTTAATTAAAACTATGTTTTTTTACTTTGGACCCTTATTTTCATAAAATTAATAATTCATTAGCTGTTGCCCAAGGCTGCACTGCGTTTTATAGTAATTTTGTTTCTCCACTAGAATTATATTTGGGTTTTGATGTCGTCACAGTAGGTCCAGGCGCTGAAAAGTAAATTCCAGACAATTTAAGAGTATTCTAATTGTTTTAAGCT
>NJDD01000736.1:168302-191613 GCA_002245505.1 Calephelis nemesis
TACATAAAGATCGAACTTCTAAAAGTGCACTTAAATAAATACGTAGATCTACGAACTATTCATCTGTAAATTTGACCATATCTACGTAATTTTGAAATCTAGCCTAAGATGTCTTTTTCAAACTCCTAGTTGGCAACCCTGTGTGGAGCTAGATTTAAAGGACTGTTTTTTTTCACTTATCATCCTAATTTTAAATCGATATTATTCCAAGTTCTTCCAAAGTCTTTCTTTCTTTCTTAAGGTTTTGGCCTTCACGTTAGTATTTAGCCATTAGTCAAGTAGAAATTTGCATCGAATTTAATATCATTTTCAATTAATTATAATTAGTCATCAGTCATAAGTCGTCAGGAAGTCATGTCAGACTCTTGGGTAAAGCGGTGGCCATTGACCTCTAAGTATAATTTAAATCGACGCCAAAATGAGCATAGACAAAAATGTCGTTATCTCTTTCGGCATACATAATATCAACATTTGTTAAAAAGAGACAAAGAGATGTTGTTAAGTTATATGTCGATTCCAACGGTATTTATACAACTAAATTTTGCTATATAACATTGTTGCACTTCTTTATATATTCCTATTTCTATGGCGGTGGCACAAGCTCTGTAATGAGATTTGGCGGCAACGAGGAAATACACGATACGACAATTTCTTAATAATTATTTCATTTGTGCACTTTCACTAAACAAAATTGTACAAAATGCCACCAAAATTGACTAATTTCACTAAATATTAACACGAAATTCAATAATTATCAATTCGACCATCTTTTCTCTCGATGGCGCCAAAACTCTCTTCCAAAGTCTTAATTGATTTTTAGGCTTTCTATTGCAGGAATGCAAGCTTTCCTTTATTTAAAAAATATTTTTTTCTTTTTATATCGATTATCGACATCCAAAAAGGTATTTTTTTTTAATTTTTAATATGTTTTTAAGTTTGTTATGTTTTAAATTAAAGTTTGCATTCGATTTAGTTATATAGTATGGCTTAATTTTGTATTTTTCATTTTTTTATTTAAAATTAGCCACAACTCTCAATAGAAAGTCATGTTTGACCGCCTCGTTGGTCGAGTGGCTAACGTATACGCCTAATTACGACGATTCGATTCCCGACGGGGGCAGTCATTTGTGTGATGAACATTTAGATGTCTGCATTTCCGGGTCTGGGTGTTTATTAAATTTATTCTGGTATCTATTTAAGTATATCTATGTATTAGTATGACCGTTGACTAACACCCATAACACAAGCATATAATTTGCTTACTTTGTAGTTAGATTCAATTTGTGTAATATGTCCAGGGATGTTTGTTTATTTATTTATATCAGGGTCTTGGTTCAGCGTTAACTGAATACAGACAAACTTACAATTTTTAAATCATAATTGCACTTTAATTGAATAAAACTGCACAAAATGCAACCACAATTGATTAATTTTACTAAATAATATGTAGGTATAATAAATTCAGTAATTGTGAAAAACTGCAATAAGGATGCGACCCTATTTTATCTCGTTAATTTTCTATTGTATATTAACCGTGATTTTTTTTGTTGTTTCTTTAGACTGTACGTAATTTATTTTAGATAAATTAAAAAAATAGAAAGAACTGAAACAAGTGTTTTATATAAAGAGTGTTATGCTTAGTTTAGACGGTATAAATAACTTTATTAATATCTTTAACATTACACTCATTTTCAATATATTTTCTCAAAAATATTGAAATAGTAATCAGTAAACTATATAATTACGTAGATTTCTGAAGTACGTAGATACGCAGAAACGGCCTAAAATGCATACAATACATAGATCTACGTAAAAATACGTAGAGATGGCAGCGCTGGCTCCACAGATTCGACATTTCGACAACTACGTTCAAGCAGTACTTAGTTCGGTACAGAGCTCAATTGTAAGGTCCCTCGGGTATGACGATCACATCGTCTGACGTTGGAATATTTTGTTATTTTTACAGCAATAGTCCAATATGGGTAGGAGGATAGGTACCAGATTAGGTGGTAGAGTTTGCAGCATCACACTAGGATTTACATGCTACCATAATGTTTGTTTTCGACACAGCCACGTTCCATCTTGGACGGTTCTTTTTCTGGAAGCGTTTGTACGTTACAGACTTACTTTAAAGAAGCTCAACATCCCAGTCTAAGATTTTGTATCTTTGACGTCTTTGATATAAACGACGCTTCTTTTCATCAGGGGGCTGATTATGTAACTCAGTGACCAACTCAAAATGGATAAGTGTAGTGTCAAATAGCTGTCAAATGACCTGTTTTATATTTGCTATCTCCAGTGGCCAACAGAAATACAATAGAGATAGCAAATACAAATGACATCATTTGATGTACACTTTTCCATTTTGATTTGGCAGCTAAGATACATAATCAGCCCCCAGATCTATCTATCTAGGTATCTAGGTGGAAGAGTTTAGCAGCCACTCGCCCGGATTGGTACCACCGACTTACCTATTCCTGCCCCCATAACGTCATGACGTGTTCCGGTTCGGAGGGTAAGGTAGCCGTTAACCTTACTTTTGCTCGAGGCCTTACATCCCGGCCTTAGGTTGGCAACGCATCATTCCCACCTTTGGTGTCTCTAGGCGGCTTGAATTTCTTACCACCAGAAAATCTGTCTGTTTGTTTGTCTTCCAATATCATAAAAAAATAAAAAATAAAAACGATCTCGTCGAATAATACAGTAAACGTTAATAAAAGTAATAATGGATTGTTAAAATATTCCGTCCATTCCGCGAATCGATAGCGTGTTCCGAATTTAAACTGTATGTCCCCGCCATTTTTGTCGGATCTAATGAACTATTAAACTGCAATTTGGCTGCGCGATGGTGGGTAGATGGCACTGCGCGCAGGTATTGATCGGCGAGTGGGGGCCAAGTTCTTCAAGTTCTGCCAAGTCACGGAATGTATTGCTGGCTATTGTGGCGAAAAATGACGGGGACCTGAGAGCTTTCAACTGCCTCTTGCGTTCCGTCAGTTTTGAGTTTACGCAGTTTTTGTTCCGGGTTATGGGAATTAGGTTGATTGAATTATACACAGTACTGGATGTAGTTTTTTTTGGCATTTAGCGATAATATGTATTTTTAGGTATTTGTTTTAAACTTGTCACGAAATATAGAATTCGAAAGTAAGATTTATTACGAATTCAAATGTTGTCATAAAAATTAAATGTAATTATTTAAAAACTTTTGATGATCATTATCATAAACGATCCTTATGGTCCTTTAATAAAAATAAACCTTGAAAAATTAGTACACATACATACATACATATCTTCACGCCAAGTCCTTTACGGGATAGGCAGAGGGTATCGAGTGCCAGATCGTGACAAACCTGTCTAGCTTCCTTCATATATTTTATTAGAAATTAGTAATTCTACTTTTACCATTTGGATGTAAGTTTACAGTAGATAATACCTTCAATAAATTATAGAAGTATTTAATTGTTAAAAAAATAGTTACGAATTAACAATATAGTTGCAGTACAGTAGAGTAAGACAATAGTAAGATAAGAGTAGAGTAACGTTTGTGTAACTTCTTACATACCTAGATACGTATCCTAACGCCAAGTCGCTTACGGAGTAGACAGAGAGCATCAATTGTCAAATGTCATTTTTATAATTCCTTAATCCACATATTCCGCAATAAGCTATTTTTAACTTCTGACGTAAAATGAGAGATATTATAAGTTTGGCGCATCTGTGTGAGTGTCTCAACTTTAAAACAAAAATCCGCTTGGAAATTGACTTGCAAAATACTTTTTTGATTATAATTGACATATCTACAGATCAGTCAAAATTGGTGTTGGTGACGGAAAAAGAGGGTTATTATGCCCTCATTTCCGTCATTGGTTAATAACTATAGACTTTTTGAAGTGAAACTTCTTTATCGGGGTTGGAAAAAAATTAGTGTAACATTTTTTCGTTACGGGTCACATTTTTCCGTTACGCGCCATCTTTGTTCTTCTCCCTACCACGCGTGATTCGAAATATACTTTCTCCAGCGGAGTAGAGATTGGCAATAAACTTTATTTTACCAATTTTTGTAAAGTTGCATATAGTAAATTATTTTTTGAAAAATAACGTCATAAAGAAGTTTCACTTCTTCACTTCTTACGAGTGTACGCTAGTACACGCACACATTTTTTTTTAAATTCTTTTTTGGGGAGACTTATGTCGCTTAAGCGATTATGTCAGTCCTATCGGATCTATCTTATAACGAGAGAGTGAGAGGCATCTCTGCTCTAATAACTATAGACGTTATCAACAAAATTTCAACATGTGGATTCAATCCACAGTAGCTCACGTGATAGATCTTTTTTTTTTGAAATGGCTAATATGTTGCTAACCTCGCAATTTTTACAATTTCACGCAAACTATAACTTGGTAGAGCTTTGTCAACGTAGGAATGTGTAGGTCGCGAATTTAGATACTACCTATTGCATTTTTTTATGTCATTGGAAGGCAAACAAGCAGACGGATTTCCTGACGGTAAGAAATTCCCGCCGCCTAGAGACACCAAAGGTGGTAATGGTGCGTTGCCAACCAGAGGCCGGGATGTTAGGCCTTGAGCAAAAGTAAGTTTACCGGCTACCTCACCCTCCGAACCGGAACACGTTATGACGTTATGGCGGCAGGAATAAGTGAGGCGGTGTTATCAATCCGGGTGAGTCGCTGTGAAACTCTTCCACCTAGTCAGATGTCACGGTGCTAGTGACGGCAAGCCTATGCTCGCCTTTTACGAGCTGCTTGGCACAGGAAGGCAGATGGTCTATTCTACAAAGGAGCCCGGACCAACACGGGTGAAAATTTTTAATTTGATTTCAATATGTTCGTAGGGGATTGATAACAGCCGTCTGGATGATGCTTAGAGTGAGAAACTTGTCACTATTTACATTACATCTGAGTACTTTTTCACAGTGCGAGCCATACGGCTTCGTCTTGGCAACATTTTAAATGGAAATGTGTTTGATGGGATACAGACTGTCTATTAGAAATGGTAAGCTGTGTGTTCTGTTCTGGTTTCGCCTGAAAATGACTGAAGCGATTTTAATGAGACTTAAGACAGAAATAATGTTAACTAACCTGTAATGTTAGTATAGAAATATATTAGACGATGGAAAAGGTCATAAGTTACTTTTTATCCAGATGTATCTATATACAGGTAGCTAAAGGTAAGGACTGATGATATTTCAGCAAATAATGCTACTATACCTTCTAGAATCTAAAACATTATCACTAGCTTAACCAGATTTATTTATTTTAAGAGTTTTTATATAATACAATCAAAAAACAGCGGAGAGTACTAAAGACCGGTGAAGTTGTTAAAACCGCGATGTTGGTAACACATTAGTCATTTAAAAAAAAGGCGAGTACTGATCACCTCTGTGGTCTAACGGTTCAGGTGTTGGACTTGACTTGAGGTCCCGGGTTTGGATCCCGGGTAGAGCAAGAAAAAGAAAATTAGTTTTTCCAATTTTCTAATTTTTTTTTATTCGGGATTGGATATGTGGCCCGGTTGGCACATTATCACATTGTGACTTAGTGTCTTCGGCTAGTCGTGGGTACTCTGGATGTGCCTCTGCCTACCTCTTCGGGGATATGGGCGTGAAGATACTCGAGTACTGATGCTGTGGCAGCAGGAATACGTAAAGAGTTGATTCTTATGGAATGCAATACCGAAATTATTAACACTTTTTTTGTCTGTTGTTTTGGAGGGCTTTTACCTATGCAGGTATGCCAGCCCTTTTAATACTTATATCTATCAATTATTAAATTACTGCTATAGTAGGGTTGACCGTTGACCACGAGGGTTCAGTGATAAAACTGTCATACACACATGTTAAAATAGCCCTCACTTTAGACAACGCTTAGTCAAAGCGATTAATTCAAAATATTAATTAAACAATATTCGAAAACATGTCGTAGATAATCAACTTTGCTATTAGTTTTACAAAATAAATGTATATTAAAGTAGTCAGGTCACCGTGTCTTTTTTGGAAATGACTAATGTGTTGCCAACCTCGCGGTTTTCACAACTTTACCGGGCTTTGTAGCTAGCAAAGACAGAAGACAAGAAAAAAGAAATACTATTATTCATCTCTGTAGTTACTGTGTACGGCCGTACTAAGAGACGTCACATAATATTTAATCAGACTTTAAATCATATTTTTGTATCGAAAATGTTTGGCTGATTGAAAGATAATTGACGTCTCTGAGCGCGGCGTGAAGGAATTAACTGTACTTAATTAATTTATTTCTAATCTGAGTTCTGTGCCATCTGTCGTTTAAGTTGGTAATGAGCATGCTTCTCAATCATGATCCTACTTAATGTTCGGGTTCATAACTAAAAATTAATACAGTTCAACAAACTTTAGTACGAAGAACTTAATAAAGATGGCACTGTATAAAATAATGTCCCAGTAATTTTAATATTATTGGTTCAATACTCAAAGGCCAAAACTGTAGAGTGATTTTATCTTTTTCACATAGTTTCCCATAGTTTTTCCCCGTGTTCCGGGCTCTTTTGTAGAATAGACCATCTGCCTTCCTGTGCCAGACAGCTCGTAAAAGGCGAGCGTAGGCTTCCCGTCACTAACACCGTGACATCTGACTAGGTGGTAGAGTTTCGCAACGACTCACCCGGATTGGTACCACCGCCTTACCTGTTCCTGCCGCCATAACGTCATGACGTGTTCCGGTTTGGTAAACTTACTTTTGCTCGAAGCCTAACATCCTTCTTGTTTGCAACGCGCCATTACCATCTTTGGTGTCTCTAGGCGGCGTGAATTTTTTACCATCACGAAATCCGTCAGCTTGTTTACCTTCCAATGTCATAAAAAAAAGGTAATTTGGAGATCTGTAAATTTTTGCTTTTGATTAGAGAATTGTTGAATCGGCAGTAAGCACACATACACACAAGGTTTTTGTCTTAAGACGCGAAGATGTAAGTTAAGTAGATTTTTCGATCGCCGCCAAGATGGTAAGAGACAACCGGCGTCACCGTAGATATTGGTGCATACTGCATTCGGAAAGTACCATAGACCACTTGCAACACGGAATACGACTACAGCGAGAACTGACGTTATCATGTTAAGGTATTAAAAATAATGATTGCGGTGGTGCAAATCCAGGAGAGATGCTACACAGACGATAGCTATTTGCCATTACACCTAAAAATTTATTAGGTATTAAATTATTTTTGAGCAATGTTTTCGCTGTCTTTTATGTATGAAGAAGATATTATTACTAGCCCTGTGACCTGATTTTTAAAAGCTCCTAAATATAAAACAAAGAATAACGATTTTAAACCAACATCATCTATGTATATATTTACAATCTTGGTAGGTACATATTATCAGACATGTTACAGTATCTTCACGCCCATATCCCCGAAGAGGTAGGCGGAGGCACCACCAGAGCACCCACGACTAGCCCCAGATATTAAGTCCCTCAATGTGATAGCCACATTTTCAATCCTGACCAACATTTTTTTATATTTAGAAAATTGTAAAAACCAACTTTTTTTTGGACCTCATGCAGTAAAGTCCAACACCTAAACCGCTAGACCACAGAGGCGATATACATAATATATGTATATTTACTAATATTTGATGAATCTGATGAATTATTGAGACAACCAGAATTTAGAATGGTTGAGTATGTAGGTAGGTATCTACTTGAAGTAATATGCACATGAAGCTATTCAGTTGTATACTGGATGTTTCACTCTTATTAAAGCCGTGATGTCATTTAAAATAGTGCTGACTCATTATAATGTACTGATCTCTCTTTCTGATAGAAGAGTTAACGAGAGAGAGATCAGTACATTAGAGTGAGTCAGCAGAATATGGAAATGACATCAGTTTTTTTAAAAGTTTAACCACCATTAGCATTATAGCTTAATGAATGTACTAGTATTTTCCTGAGTTTTGGCGCATTCGAGAAAAAAGATGTTCGAAGTTTTTTCATAATTATTGAATTTCATGTTTATTTTGATTGAAATTAGTTAACTTTGGTGGCATTTTGTACAATTTAGTTCAGGGAAAGTGCACAAATGAAATAATCGTGAAGAAATAAGCGTATCGTGTATTTCCTTGTTGCCGCCAAATCTCACTATATGTCATATAAGCTTGAGTAATGAGTCATTGACGAATTAAATTAAATGCCGATTTTGTTAAAATTGATGCAAATTTCTACTTGATAAATGGCAAAATGCTAACGCGAATGCCAAAACCTAAAGAAAGAAAAGGTATTTTCCTTAAGTAAATGTTGTTATAAAATAATTCAGACGCTTTAACTTAGAATGGTAGTATAAAGACTTGAAAAACGAGAATGCCCATTAAGTATACTAAAAAAAAGATAAAGTTTTCAAATTTTAATTTTAAAAACATTGATACAATATCATTGTAAATATAAGTAGATTTTTTAAATTCTTGGCATTACATATTTGATATTCCCGGCAGTACTCCCATTGTTAATTGTAGTGTTTGAAGAGTTTGTATAGGCTAAGGGCCTGGTAGTTCGTTGTACCGCACAGGATAAGTCAGCTGGTTCCCTCGATCCCAGGAATATAGCTCCTTTAATATTAATAATGTTGCAAATTAGAAGAAGAAAATCATTAAAAAAACACACTGAACATTTCTGATCGTTAGAAAATAATATAATAATAGTAGAATAGCAACACATTTCCTATTCTGAGATTAAACAGAAACCAGTATTTAATGAAACATTCAAAATCTTGGATGCTTTACCTTTGCCTTGATACCTTTGTAACTTGTACCTTTTAATTTTGTAGGAAAAGAACTAATAATAGAAAATTTCTCGTAAAACGGTTTTTTCTAATGTGCTTTTTTCTATAACTTGAAGCTTAGGATTGTATCTCAATGTAAAAGAAAAACAAAGTTAAATTTCAATAACCTACTTAATATAAAAAAGTTTCAAGACCACCGCCAATTTTACCATCCACTATTTAAATAATGCAAAAGTTGACTAATTTACGATGGGGTTATTAAATCCCTACTCCTGTTTGAACTACGACTTAAACAGTTTCTTCAATATAACTTCTTAGATTAAATCTTATATCAGACTTTTATCGATATAGATCTAATAAAAAGTAACATTTACATCTTATTTTCTACATCTCACCTTAAGATAGTGATCATATCCCAGTTGTGTGGTCTTCCTGAATGGGTTGGTGAATTGCAAATTAACTTCGACTGGCTTGCTCTGGTATAAATCTATGGCCACAGTCACCTTGCTTTCTCTCTCTGTGGCTGAATCGAGAGCATACAGCACTCCACATACGATGAACATTTCACCCATCTGTGGAAAGTTTTATAAAGTTGTAAGGTCTAGGAGAAAACACAACATTTAAAAGCCCTTTAAAACGAGCCTACCCTTAAAAGATCACATAAAGGTTTCTTCATATAAATACTGAAACTAGTTACTGTCTTCTATTAGATGAGTTTCGTTATCAGTGTAGTTACAACATTTTGTAATTGTTTTACATTTAATTTTGCTGCAGTTAATTGATTTATATTGTATATTATTCTTCATATAAGCTAAGTTTCTATAATATTGGGTATTTTTGCTAGTTGACAGCAATAAAAACGTTAAAGAGAAAAGGACTCGGAATGTAGCCTTGTGACGTCCATTTAAATCTTTTAAAGAATAAAATTTTCATAGAAGTGAAAAAACTTTAAAATGTAAATAAAGCCGGTATCATTTCATGTCTGTTAATTATTATTATTCTTCGTTATTCGTAAATCGATTTAAAAATCTTTTTTTACTTGAAAGGGGACTACCTCGAAAGTAGGTACACCCTTACAAGTAAAAAAAGAAGTCCTATTGCCATTAATTCTGAATATGAGATGAGATTATAGGAAACTCGAGAAAATTACTCCACTTTTTGTATACCTACTTCGATGACATAAAAGTCGAGTCGGCTATTACACAAGCACTTTCTTTCAAACTCAGTCTCTTTCTGTCTGATTGTATGAAGTGTTAAACTTTTTTAATTGAATTTTACCAAAAAATAATTTAATTAGTTTACAGTTTTCCGTACCTTATACTTACTCGTTTATGATTCAAAGATATATTCCAGATGTAATCAACATTCAGGTCATCCTTATTTGGATCAAAACTAAGCTGGAAAAAGTTAAAAGTTGTATTAGATAATAATTACGTTATGTATATGTAATAGAGTTTGTTGTTTACGAATTTCAAATACAGCCGAGCCGTCATTAAGTCGACATTTCCTGTACAAAATAGTAACTTAATGAAAAATTAAATGTTAATTGAGGTCTCTGAAAACGGCCGAAAGATCGTAAAGTTTAATGAGTGTAAGCGAGTCAATTTGAAGGCTGGTATCAGTTTTGCGCAACTTTCATATAAAAAAATGAAAAAAAATAAGTTTTTTTTTATTCGCCCAATTCATATGACACTAGTTGCCTTATATCTGAATGCCTTTAGACTTACTTTCAAAATTATACGGGTTATACTTTTTCAAGTAAACTTTAAATAAAATTCGGGTTTGCTATGGAAGACCCGCCTCTTATTACGTAGTATTTATATACTCTTTGGCTCTATTTAGAAGGTGGTCAAAGACATTTCTAAATTAACATAATTTATTTGTATAAACTTAAAACCAGTTATACTTATAAGTGATTTAAAGTTCAAATTATTTATTTATATAAACTTTAAACCAGTTATGCTTATAAGACCATATGATTTAAAGGCCAAAAATACATTTCAGCTCTTTTTATTTCTAACTCTCTGAAGAATAATCGTTGGAAGCAGATTCAAAAGCGGTCGAGATGTGATGGAAGATTTGCTTCGCTTTGGTAGGCCATCAACGTCTGCTCTGAACTTACCATCGCAATAGTGAAGGAAAGAGAAATAGCCAACAAAGTTTTTTTATCTCACGAATCGATTCGTATCATTTTAAATTAATCAGTGAGGTATAAAACATATAGCCGCTCGGTTAGGCTAGTCGCAAAAGCCCCGAATCTTCCCCAAAATCTTATTCGCATGAGAATCTAGAAAAATAACTTACTTTTGCAACAGCTGTGTTATTGGAATCCTCTATTGAGTAAATAGCCCATAGACCGTTGTCATCTGCGCTGAAGTCCACCTGAAAAAAAATTATATTTAACATAAACTTATACTAAACTTATAATCACATTTTTATATTTAACAAAAATATGACACTTTTTGGTAAGTATAGTCTAGTCAAATATGATGTCACATGCGGGGACTTTGTATGACTTTACACAGGATTTGTTTAATAACTGTATTAAATGTTGTGGTTACATGAATGGTTTCATAACAAATAAATAAATAAATATCCCTGGACATGTTACATAAACTGAATCTAACCCCAAAGTAAGCAAATTATATGCTTGTGTTATGGGTGTTAGTCAACGATACTATTACGTAGAAATACTTACATAGATACCAGAATAAATTTAATAAGCACCCAGGCCCGGAAATGCAGACATATTAATGTTCATCACACAAGTGCCTGCCCCCGAATCGAATCCGAGCCATGTGGTTGGTCGATGTAGCTAGGCGTTTACGCTAGCCACTCGACCAACGAGGCGGTCAAAAGTTGCTTTTTTGAATGGATTATTTATTGGTAACATTACTTACAATACTTTAATACTTTTTAAATGTGTTCACACAACCAATTTTAAATGATCATAAAACAGGTGAAATCTGACATATTTAAGAAAGAGTTTGCAGATTTTTTGCTTCTCTACACTTTATGCATTGGGCATGTTATGTTGCCCGTGTTGGTCCGGGCTCCTTTGCAGAATAGACCATCCTTTCTTGCCAGGCAGCTCGTAAAAGGCGAGCATAGGCTTATCATCACTAACACCGTGACATCCGACTAGGTGCTAGAGTTTAGCAACGACTCACCCGGATTGGTACCACCACCTTACCTATTTCTGCCGCCATAACGTCATAACGTGTTCCGGTTTGGAGGATAAGGTAGCCAGTAAACTTACTTTTGCTCAAGGCCTGACATCCCGGCCTCTGGTTGGCAACGCATGGTGCGTTGCCAACCAGGTCAACCACCTTTGGTGTCTCTAGGCGGCGTGAATTTCTTACCATCAGGAAATCCGTCTGCTTGTTTGCCTTCCAATATTATAAAAAAGAGCAAAGAAAACTTTTCAACAATCCACATAATAACATAGCAATGGAAGAATAAGAGCGATTGAAAAGCATTTTACGCCGGTCGCAAACCGAGGAAATAGCAGAAAGCCCATACATTCATATCTTGCGCTTCTTAATACGTGGATGACTTCCGTTTTAAGGGGCCATATACGCTAAAATACGTCAGCACTTTAATGTTTTTTTTCATACAAAGCAATCATGGATCTTCGTGACAAAAATACACAAGATTAACATGAGTAATGCTTTATAAGACTGGTGTTTCCAAAACACGATTCATTTCACTTTGCTCGATAGAAAAAAATCAAAAAGTTAACTTTTTTTTTAAGCAAAACCCAACTATCTACTTCAATTGTGAAAATAGTGTATAGTAGTAGCTAAACTGATAACATTGGTTTGTACAAAAATATGTCTGCTGCAGTTCTCTCTTTACTACATAGTATAAAACAAAGTTGCTTCCTCTGTCCCTATGTTCCGTTGTACGGATAAATAAAAAATAAATGAAATAACAGTCATCTACCCTATTACTTACATACTTTGGGATTACGTAAGTTTTCTATTTGGGAGATAAATATACGTTACATTCATTGTATCGATGTCTCTTTTTAAGTTACCGATGTTTCGCCCTTATCATTATCATAATCATGATATTATCCCCTAATTAATTCTGGTCGTTTTTTATGCTCGCACGTGGCAACCAAAACTCGGTTTCTTACGCATTTTTTTCCAAAATATAAGATTCTCTCGAGTCAATATAAGGCCTAGTATGCACTGCCAATTTTCACCGCACGTTTTTTTTCCGCACCGCACCGTATAAATTGGCATCAGATTTTAGGTTTTATTCAGGCCGCAAGATAGCGATGACCATGTAATTATGGTGCCCATAGACCATGGTAATCTCTTATCATCAGCAGACCTTTGTGCATGTTTACTGACCTAAAGTAAAGTAAAAGTAAAGTATCTTCAGGCTGATATTCTCGAAGGGCAACAACACACATACACCTGGCACAACCAGGGCACCCACGACTAGCTGAAGACACTAATTCCCACAGTATGATAGGTGGCAAGCCTATCGCCAACCGCGCACGTATCAAATTCCGAGCAATATTTTATATTAGAAAATTGAAAAAAAAAACACGTTTTCCATCATCACCACGGTCCATGACGTTCCGGCAATCCACCCTGCGACCTCTAGTCCAGCATCTGGACCGCTAAACCACAGAGGCGATAAAATTATACATGTAAAAATATTTTTTTACCTGATTGTGTTGCGCACTATACAATCTTCCATCAGCGTGAGGCAGGTGGACAGATTTGATCCTGCTTTGCGACAGATCGTATCTGATGATATCCCCTGGGTTACCAGACTCGTTTGCTTGGTAGAAAAATGAACCGCTGTACACGATGTGGCCGTTACCCTGCAAATATGCGTTTTTACGTCAAGCTACTTTGATAGGTCGTCGAGTCTTCACCAAGTCATCACAACTAACTTTCCTGTTTACATGAAAGTATGCTTCACTTTAGTGGCCAACACTTCTTGTACTTTTCCGTCGTTGGAATATACCTGTATCTTTCACCAGGGCGATGGTGAATGGTACTAGTACCTGAAAATAATGTTCCTATTCTCGACAATATTTAAACTTTACAGTAACTTTGATTGATTTTTAAATTCAATAGTTGGTGGTTTAGTCATTTCCTAGATTTCAGTTAACCCCTAGGTAGTAATTCTAATAACCTTTAGATAGGTTGAAAATAGACTTAGGTACAAGAGATTTGCAGTTATGATATTTTTGTTAATTATTGAAAATATTAGTCGCTGCCTGATTACCGACCTGTAGCAATACGCTAAGTTTACAGTCATACGCTTTGTTAATAAACGGAGAGATTCAATAATTTATCTGAGATAGAACTACTTAAGATTATTTTTTTAAGAATAAAAAAAACATAAATATTGTGGATAAAAAGTAACATAGTGAGAGAAGAATGTTCTGTTAGACCACTGAGGGTAGAGTGCTGTGTCCCATCTTAGCAGTTAGGGTTCCTCAGCCATACCTACTCCTGCCGTCATAATTACTCTATCATGTTATGAGGGTAGGGTATCGGGCAGACTTGCCTAACATCCCGGCCACAGGAACAGGACAGCGACACACCTACAACAACTATGTTGCCTTTTGCCATAAAAAATAAACCCCATTCAGTTCAACTAATATGCATCGGTCATAACATTGGTTTCGTAGATATAAAAACTTTTTATTTTTTATTTTAGGCGGAGGGAATTTCTTACCATCAGGAAATATGTCTGCTTGTTTGCCTTCCAATGTTATAAAAAAAACTTATCTCTATAACTTATTAAACGTTTTATAGAAATCTTGTTATAAACATTTTGAATATAATAAAATTGGTAAGAATTTCTTAAGTACTGACGTTCAACCATTTAAGTAGTAAATTATCTTCTACTTACGAAGAAAGGCTTTTGCAGTTTGTGGAACTCGTCGACATGGTCTACCTTGAAGCTGTACTTTGTTCTGTACTCACGCAGCCTTTCCACGTCGTTCTCTTGAGTTGTCCATAACTTATCTCTCTAAAATAAATATACACTGTTTTGTCAGTTTGATAATAATATGTTCGACTTCTATAACTTTTTATATATGTTAATAGATTTCTCCGAATTTTTTTAACCGATTTTAAAAAATACTTTTTATTGGAAAGCGTGCATTTCTGAGGTAGTTCTATTGAAACCAATTTTGGGTCTGATGATGGAATTTTGGGGAAATTGTGGAACATACTCAATTATTATTATATATTATTACACAATGTATGTATATGACATAATTATTGAAATCGAAGAATTTTGCAGTTTTACTTACATTATAAAACCTGGACAATAAAAGTGAATACAAAAACTATCAGAGAAATGGCCTTAAATCTATCCTAGTTATCGTAATATTAATATGTGAAGCAAAACTTGGGACCCCTTTTTACGAAATTTGCGCGGACGGATGAGTTCGAAATTTGGTACTGTTATAGTTTATTAATATTGTTATTATTATTAACTCTTTATTGTACACAACAAAAATTTCAGAAAAACTTAAGACTAAAACAATCGTATGCACAAAGGGTGAGCTTATCTCTAATTAATGAAATTTCTTCCAGCCAACCTGTAAAAGGAAAACAGTATGTGTAGGAGAAGTGCAATTCGCTATCACTTTTCAATAAAAATGTTCATAAAGTGCATCAAATTAAAAATAATCATTGCTTACACTACCATACATATGACACACACAAAAAAAAAATTGGTAACCATAAAAGATCACAGATAGCGCACAAACAATATTCATAACTATGGAAAAAAAGTAATTTGTATTGATAAATGAAGATGGTTTATCAAATATATAATAGAAATATATAATAGAACCTCAATAATGTTTGAACATTAATTTTTAACAATTTATATTGAATACCTACCTTATAGTAAAAATTTGTTATGGTCGAATTTCGACTAATGGTCTACCACTAGTATATATAAGTGTGTAACAGTATGTGTGACAGTATTCAATAATATGAGCCTTTACACGACAGGTTTTGCTGTCAGATTTATAACCGTTTTTTTCCCATTTAAGTCCAGGGTGCCGATTATGTATCTTAGTTGCCAACTCAAAATGGGAACGTGTATATCAAATATCTGTCAAATGACGTCATTTGTAATTGCTATCTCTATTGTATTTCTGTTGGTCACTGAAGATAACAAATATAAAACACTTTTCTATTTTGAGTTGGCAACTGAGATACATAATCAGCACCCAGGTCTCCTGTGTAGAACAAATCATCTGTCTACAATAAAGACAGCTATTAGAAGGCAAAAGCAAAGGCTAAATGGGTCACTGCCAATTAGACCACTAGTGGGAAAGTGTCGTGCTGCAACGCTCGTAGGCGATCGTCTTACCTATTCCAGTCGCCATAAAGACAATGCCATCCTGGACACAAGACCGTGACACATCTATAACATTTACGATATCTCTAGGCCGCTGTCGTCTCTTATCGTGTGCTTGTTCGTTATCTTATCAGTCACAAAAAGTCACTTAATTGACTGACAGATAACATAGCGTATAATGTAGTGTCTGACGTTTGCATGAAGCTGATATCATACATTTTGTCAACTATCGTTCAAACGTATTTCAGTGGCAGGGAAAAACTGGCGGATTACCCTGTTTTGTAATGGTAGGCTGTCCGAGTAGTACTTACTTGATTGTCAGTTGCATTAGAATCCCTCAACCACGCTCCAAACATTTCGTCTTTGAATTTGTGGTACACAGGTTTCCCAATGGCATACAGTTGGCAATCTGTAAATGAAATTTAAAATTAAGAACGTCTTTGGCAACGTTGTGCACATTTTATGATTGGTAAACCCTAAACATGTGTCAGGACACGTGACCTGATCGAATATTCGTAAGACGGAGGGAGAGTAAGGCTAAAAAATCACGGAGCGGTTTTCACTCGCACCCGTCAGCCGCGATCTTGGAGCTGCGGTTTTATTTTAAAACTCACGAGACTGTTAATTTTTGCGGCCACGCAGCCGACCCGGTGAAAAGCATCCCTCGCAAACTTGCACGATTCTACGGGCGGGCAATTAGTGCTGCGGAACTACAAACAACCGCGTAGTGAAATGTACTCTTACTTTTTGGATATAAATCTACATTTTACATAAGCTGCGGGCCCGCAAACGCGGCGGGCGCGAGCGAAAACTGCCCCGTGAGTTCTTAGCCTAAAACCACTGTATATCTTATACCTTTATACGAGCAATTCTTGTATATATGTATATAATTCGAATCTCGGAATCGGCTTCAACGATTTTCATGAAATTTAGTAAATAGGGGGTTTCGGGGGCGATAAATCGATCTAGCTAGGAATCATTTTTAGAAAATGTCATATTCGTGTTTTATTGTTGTTGTTAAGTAACGAAGTCCGTTGTTAAGTAACGAAGTCAATGATTGTTTGCTTTGAGGTTAGACTTTTTAAATTTTCGTAATTAAATATAATTTCCAAAAAACACAATTTATAACAAAACAAAAAAAAAAAATACCGAGCGAAGCTCGGTCATCCAGGTACTATTATGTTAATACGTTATATTTAACAATTAATAAATTTTTGTTTACGTTGACGTCATCACAATGATGATCGAGTACAATCCAAAACTACCAACGGGATTTATGTGGGACTATCTCTGAACCCTTAGCTGTCTTTCGACCTTGGTTTAAACTCTGTGGATGTGGTGATGGTGATAATGAGCAGTGGAACAAGGCCACAACATTGGTGCAATCAGTACCTTTTTACTCAACACAGCATCGCAAAAGAAATGCCAATTGAATAAACCGAACTTAATATAAAAAAAAAGTATCTTCACGCCCATATCCCCGAAGGTTGAGGCAGAGGTACAACCAAGGCACCCACGACTAGCCGAAGACACTAAGTCCCACAATGTGATAGGTGGCAAGCCTATCGCCAACCGGGCACATTTCCAATCCCGACATTTTTTTATTAGAAAATTGGAAAAATCCAGTTTTCTTTTTGTTGGCCTACCCGGGATTCGAACCCGGGACCTCATGCATTCAAGTCCAAGACCCGGACCGCTAGACCGCAGAGGCGATTAATAGAATTGTCATAGAAATCTAGGATTAACTTTCCTGCTTTTGAAACCCTAAGACCTAAAGTATTAAATAGTTTAGAAAGATAATTAAAACATGTAATTCAACATATAACACTAGTTAGTATCGAGTTTCTTCTCTTGCTGACTCATAGAGATCATTCGTTTTTAGGAATTTGTTATATATATATTCCATTAGTACTTGAGTCATCTACGTATTCTATTAAGAACTTATGTTATCCATGTATACAATTAGTACTTACGTTATTTATGTTTTATGTTAGTAGCTACTTATGTTATTCAGGTATTCTATTAGTACTATTATGTTATTTACGTATTCTGTTACTACTAACTGGTGTTCCTTCTTGGTTTGTAGCCGGTGGTAGAGTTCATTGTGGAAATGAGCAACAAAGCGCGGTCGCAGCGTGGACACGAGGGACACCTCTGTACTTGGCAAAGTTCTTCGTATGAGGTGAGAATTGGGGGACGGGAGCCAAACTCCATGGGTTGCTGGATCTGGTTCTGTTGGCCTGGTTCAGGGTCTAAAATAGTGAGCAAATAGGTAATATATGTTAAGACAAAAAATTATTTCTCAATAACTTGTATGTTGAAAGTTCATGGTTTTCAATCCAGTCTTTATTTATAAAGATATATCCCTGTTTCAAGACCATGTTTAATTTCATAAATGTGCAGGATTCAGAGTACCTGAATGACCCAGACTTGCTCTGTGTTTCTATAAAACGACGTTTTGTAAAATTAAACCGAGCTATAGTTTGTTTAAAAAAGCCAAGAGTAAAAACGGCCATTGACCTTTAAAGGCAATACGGGGCTCACCAATATTTCTTAAAAAAATGTGTGCGTGTACTAGCGTACACTCGTAAGAAGTGAAGAAGTGAAACTTCTTTATGACGTTATTTTTCAAAAAATAATTTACTTTATGCAACTTTACAGAAATTGGTTAAATAAAGTTCATTGCCAATCCCTACTCCGCTGAAGAAAGTATACTTCGAATCACGCGTGGTAGGGATAAGAACAAAGATGTCGCGTAACGGAAAAATGTGACGCGTAACGGAAAAAAATTACACTAAATTTTTTTCCAACCCCGATAAAGAAGTTTCACTTCAAAAAATCTAAAGTATTTCTTTGTTTATGGTATGACTTGCAGTATATATGGAAATTCCTATAAACATACTTCTATTAATTTTATCTGACACATATAAGTGAAAAAATATCATTAATCACAAAACCTCGATAGCTATTGATCATGAAATAAGGACAACAACAAAGGATATTTAAGGACGCGATATTTCAGCTAGTAGTAATTAATTATAAAGGTAAAATAATATTAGCTAACTAACCAGAACTAATAAAGGAATGAGGCCCCCACCCTATGTACAACTCATATCGTGATGAAATATGGTTTAACATCTCTGAATGAACTCGAATCTACTCGGGGTGTGCGTCACCTTTTACCGCGTTTACTGCGTATGTTTATAGTAATATTTGATTGAAAATGTTTGGCAATAATGTAATAAATATCGTCAATAATTGATTTAAAATTTGCGTTTGGAATAGACTATGAAAGGAGTAGATTTGACGCCCATACCCATTTTATAAAATCAGAGATTCAGAAATTTGCTCGTATATATTACAAGACTGTCAACTACAGTTATTTATTCCTAAGATGTCCTTCCGAAAATATGTTTATTATCTACTTACATGTTAATTCAATTCGACCTTTAACAGTCTGGTTATTGAGTTCGTTTTTGGCCACACAACTGTATTGCCGCAAATCGCTATCATGAATATGGGGGATCTCGAGCCTCATGATCCATCGCCAGGGGTCTGATGTTGGGGATACTTCAGTCTTGTATCGTGACCCTTCTAATGTTATCCCGTCACATTCCCACGCTAGGACTGGTTCAGGCCAGGCTTGCACCTTAGGATTTTAAAGACAATGTAAAACAAACATTCACATTCAGTAGTAAAAAATAATATTTATTTGCGGAATATATGTGTAAATGAGATATTACAAAAATATTTAAATATATCAACATATTCTATCATACTTTGGTGTGCAAATATTCTAATGTTCATAAAAAATTATATTTAATTACAATTATTTAAAATAAACAAATAATTACTTTCAATTTAAGTCAATTATTTAGATTTATAACTGGTTTAAATAATTTTTTTTCCAAACATTTTAAAACTATAATTAAACTTAACCCTATCTATCGTAAACTACTAGTAGTTGAGACGAGTCAAAAAATTTGTTTCTTAATATTTTACAGACCCTTATATTATGTACATCGAAATATTTAGCACAAACTATTTTTTTTGTAATATTGGAAGCAAACAAGCAGACGGATTTCCTGATTGAAAATACACATTCTTTCATTTTTTTGTTGGCCGACAAAGGGATCGAACACGGGGCCTTAAGAAATCTAGTCCGACGCTTGACCGCCGCCGGGTGGTATAAAAGAAAAAGGAAATGACCACTCACCTCACATTCAATTGTGGCTGTTTTATTAAATACGTAAAGTTTGTTGTTCGGGACTCGTATGTACGGACTGACTGTAACAAAGGCACAACATAAACAAGTTAATTAAAGAATTTGTTTAACCCGTGTTGGTCTGGGCTCCTTTGCAGAATAGACCACCTGCCTTCCTGTCAGGCAACTCGTAAAAGGCGAGCATAGGCTTACCGCCACTAACACCTGGAAATTTGACTAGGTTGTAGAGTTTCACAGCTACTCGCCTGGATTTGGTACCACCGCCTTACCTATTCCTGCCGCCATAACGTCATGACGTGTTCCGGTTTGAAGGGTAAGGTAGCCAATAAACCTAATTTTGCTCGAGGCCTAGCATCCCGGTCTCAGGTTGGCGAAGCACCATTACCACCTTTGGTTTGTCTAGGCGGCGTGAATTTCTTGCCACCGGGAAATCTGTCTGCTTTTTTGCCTTCCAGTATCATAAAAAAATAGAAAACATTTATCAGAACATAACGTAAAATTATTTGCATTAAAATCACAACACTTCAAAATGATGATTACTATATTCATTGTTATATAGGTACAAAAGCGTCGCCAACCGATGGTTTAAGGGTAGTTCATACGGAGATAGAGAAAACTATGAATTGTAGGTAAATTAAGTATAGAGCCTTGAGCCTTCGACTTTTTGATTTGCCTTTCGATTCCGAACGTATGGATGGATATCTGGATTTGAAACTTATTCCCTTACTATATACTTACAATGCACTTCCACATCTGTGGTTTGGTTGGCAGGAGGCTGCATTCCATTATTGGCAAGACAGACGTATTTGCCAGTGTGCCAGCGAGATACATTTGGGATATTCAATACATGACCACTCACTGATGCGTCTCGCCATGAACCCTGCAATATTGCAAAATATCTAAAATTAATAGCAACTTTTTTTAGTGCTGACCTGGCAAACTTCGTTCACTTGGCACTCGATACTCTATTCCTACCTAAAGGGGATTTGGCGTGAAGATGAGAATAATGATTTGTGTACTTATGTACACGCGTGAGAAGTTACACTTACTTGCAAAAATATAAAAATAATTGAAACGTAAAATACCTGAATCGCACTTATAAATAACTAAATCACGTGAGTGATTGTAGAAACATGTTTCTAAAGCAGGCAACTTTATGATGTCTCTTATATGCAACACCTGTAAGATGCACGAGCATCTTTAAATTTCTGTGACTTTTGTGTGACGGATCTTAAAATTTCATTCTCATTCTTTTTTTCATAATGCGCCTAAAGAATTATAACTTCAAAAAGTCCAAATTATCTATATTTCGGATTTCAAGTTATTTAGTCACTTTATACTAAGTAACTACTAAGTTAACTTACTAAACTATTAAACTAAACTAACTTATGATTTATGAATAAATGGTTCAATATTTAAAGCATAAATTACAATTAAAAAAAAAACAAATTAAAGCGGGCTACACGTTAATTAATGACAACCCAATTTATATTGTGACTTTTATCCCTCTCCCACCAGAACTCCTTTAGTAAGTGGGATAAAAAGTATCCCATAATCTGCATCTAAACATAAAACACTTACCAACTTAATTTAGTTACGATCATTTCACTGAATTCGGCATGAATCGTAGCCAGACTAAAAAATCTGAAATTGTTTTTTGCCGCTACTTTTAGTTGCCTGCATCTATTTTATTAAATAATATCTTCTTGATGCTATATACTACTACTCAAGATAACATTCCTAACAAGTATATTTCTAACAACAACTTTATATCTTTTTTAAATATTGCTGTCTCTCTTAATGTGCTGGCCTTTCTTTCATAGCCTTTTGAAGTCAATTAAGAAACTCAAAATGAGAGAGAGGCCGGTACATGAGAGAGAGTCAGAAATATTTGGAAATGACATCAGTTTTTTGTTAGGAGTGTAGCCCCCAGTAGTAGTCTATATCTTTATGGTATTGTCAACCTACAGAATTCACTCTTCTAAAGTTTTACAATAGGTATTGATGATAAATGCGAAAGTTGGTGAAGGTGTTTGTCAATCACATATAATAGATTCACAAAACAGGAATTTTAGTTAAACAAAAATATTGTAAAAGTCACGTTATTGTAGGATTTACATATATCAAACTCTTTGTGCCTTCCTACAAAAAATGTATACGCCTGTTCAACTAAAAACTGTTAAATATTATTGGTTGAGAATCTAATTTTAGACAGTGTTTAGTAAAACATGTGTTTAACAGGTGTTTTATTTATTTGTAGTAAGCGAGTTGCTATGTAATTAAAAAAATAGTTTTGAAAATTAATAGTTTTATCCATATCGTATGTATGGTTATATAATGATAATGGTTTTTCTGAAATCGTTTTTCAGTTTATCTGAGAAATGCATACTTCTGTTGAGTCAGTACTTGAACGTACCTTACAACATACTAAGAAAAGCATAGGCCCTGTTAATCTTCTTATGAGTATGTTTCAAAAAATTAAGCCTTCACATGCACCTGAATTACTGGTGTTCCGTCAGCTCTCCTCCACTCGATGGTCGGTTCCGGGAATCCCTTTGGGTTACAGTCCATCCGCATCGTGTCTCCTTCCCGAACTATCAGTCTTGGGTTCTCTACTGTTTGACAATAATAGAAGTGGGTTAATACTTAATTATTATTTTATTTATTTATTTTTATTTGTTGCACTTACAAATTGTAAAATATAAAGTATTTTTCATACATTATACTAGAAGATTTTAAAATCTTCGTACACATTAAAGAATGGCTTCATCATTTTGTAGTAAGTGGTTGCAGTGAATACCTTGAGAGGTATCTAATTGCTTGTGGATTTTGTCAAAAACCAAATGAGTTGTATTACATGTTTATTAACAGAGATATAAAAAAAACTTAAGAGGTGTCAAGGGACACCCAGATGGAACGAAGTTCTCTCTCTCTCTCTCTCTCTCTTATATATATATATA